>CM036242.1:19649123-19876623 GCA_020698575.1 Bostrychus sinensis
TACCTGAATTATTCCTGGTGTTGCAGCATTAACTATAAGTAGCTGAAACAGTGCCAATAAATCTATGAGTGAGGAATGAGGGTGCTGGAGGGAAATTGGATTTTGTCAAGCGTGTCGTGAAGTAGTTAATCTTGAATATCTGTCGCATATTAAGAGCACCTTCATAAGGTCTAACAGACACTACTTCCTGCTGGAGGTCTAAAGTGTGTTGCAGTGAGGGAGGGACCAGGGACAAGTTAGCCTGCTCTTTGCACTTCAGTGGCTTTTGTGCAAAGACAGACATTTATCAAGAGAATAGACAATTTATTAAAAAAAAAAAATGCAGCATACAAATGCCATGTTAGAAAATGAATGGTCTCCTCACACAAAACACAGCACCAGTAGTGCAGTGTATTCCAATATCAAGTGAATGTGCAAGGACTATTACAGTGGATACTGCATTGCAAGTGAACTTCTGAAGTAGTTCTAACTCAAATCATATCCATCTCAGGGACACGGTGGCAGAGCAGTGCTTTCCCAGCAAGGAGGTCCTGAGATCGGCTGCCATTCAAACTCTCTGGATGGTTTGCATTTCCTCCCCATATTTCCGTGGGTTGTCTCCTGATACTCTGGTCTCCTTCCACTATCCACAGACATACATGTGTAGGTGAATTGGTGTCTATAAATTGCTTATAGTGAACTGAATGTTAGAGTGAATGGTTGTCAGTGCATGTCTCCACCTAAGGCCCATAGTTAGTGGTATTTGTGCTCCAGTAACCGTGGCCCCTAACGGGAATAAGATGATGAATGACACAAATTAATATAGCCTAAAATTTCTCCACATTCTCACTTTCTTACATGTGAAGTTTATCTTATTCCTCTTAATGAAAGATGTTATCACTGCATCTGGAAGCATTCCTGTCTAAACCACCATCAGCAACAGGCTAAATAAAATGTGCCAAAAAAGGCTTTACTCTGGCTGCCGTGTAAAAACCACCCCACATGTGCTACACTGAAGAGATCTGAGAGGTTGTGTTTAATGTGGTTTTCTGAAGGGGAGGGTGTGCGGTAAAGAAGTGGTGCAGTTGGCTTTAAAGGAGACACATGTGAAACTAATGCTGATATACAAACATGAATGCTAGGTCTAATCTTTGATATTAACTGAAGCTTTAATTAAGTGAAGCTTGCCTGGAGCATGATAATGTTGCTGGTTAGTGGATATTAAGTTAGAATACTGTTAAGTACCTAAAGAGTTTATGTTATTATATCTACCAAGGAAGTAGTTTTCCCCAGTGTTTCTTATTGGTTTGTTGGTCAGTTTGCTGGTCTGTGGGTGAGGTTACTCCAAAAGTAGTTCAGGATTTTGAATACCAGTCATTTTTAAAGGGTTCTGTTGTGATAGAAGGACAAAGATACTAACTCCAGACACATAGGATCAGTAAAGGGACAATTCATTTTAGTTGTTTGTTCACCATTGTGACATATACGAGATTTGTGGCTTAATGGATAAAGCATTTACCCCTGAACTAGAAGATCTCCAGTTGAAGTCCAGACCTTCAAGTTAAATTTGTTTATTTTCTTTTTACATCTGGGTTTTCTGTGGTTTATCTGCCAGTTTTCCCAACAGTTTACTTTAAAATACAACTTTATTTAAAACTATTTCAAACTATTTTTAGAGGATGTGCAATCCCAGCTACACACCAGAGCAGCTGTGTTCAGGAAACATTTCAGTGAAATTTGATTAATGTTTGGGTTGTGCACACTGAGAACAACTCCGCAGACAGACGCTCTCCTTCAGAGATGAAGCCAGAAATCCTACTGTCTAATCTGGTTGGGAGATGCAAAACCCACAACGGCTCGGTCCACACCAGAGGCCCTCAATGAAATGTAACCGGATTTGCCGTCACTTTTCCGAAACATAAAAGTATCTGATTGACAGTAACTGCATTATGTCAACACAAAAGCTATCGTAATTTTGCCTAAATAAATTGCCTGTGGGGAGTCTTTGCTGCCAATATGTTCCTTGTAGAAATTTTTGAGTTATCTCCAGGTGACTGCACAGTGCACACATAGCATTCATTGTATGTTTGCAGACAAAG
The DNA here is from genome assembly GCA_020698575.1 of Bostrychus sinensis. Taxonomy (NCBI): domain Eukaryota; kingdom Metazoa; phylum Chordata; class Actinopteri; order Gobiiformes; family Eleotridae; genus Bostrychus; species Bostrychus sinensis. Next base: position 19,651,202 of record CM036242.1, read on the forward strand.
ATAAGGTGTTTGAGCTATCAGCACAGACACTTCAAGGAGGTGCTGCTAACTGAGTTTATATTAACATTTTCCACCCAGCGCCATAAAGCATGCCATGTGGTGGAAAGATAAAAAGTGTCCCATATTTAATCTGTGCTCAGAGTTATTGCATGTTTTTGTAACACTAAAAACAAAAGTGCAGTGGCAGCAAAAATCTTTCTGAAAAGGGCTAATGCAATTGAGCTGCTAAGCACACAGTTGTGTTAGGTTATCAGTGGTTAAAATCCCTTGTGGCATGAGACATAAATCACATACGTCAGTCTTGTGTTGTTTTTTATTCTACTGATGCATGAGTTTTCCTCCAGTCTCAGGGAGACTTCAGCCCTGACTAGCTCCAAATGCATCCAGTCCTCAGTGGACCAATCTGACATCAGTGTCTGTTTTAGGCTTTACTATTAGGGGGGAATATGAAAAGTGGTGTTGCTTATTTAGTGGAAAGATACTGTCTGTACTTTCTATGACTGATATGGTGTTTTATGATTGCCAATGTCTTTTTAAAAATATATTGACCTTTTTACAATTTTTTTTAACTTTTCTTAACAATGTATCTGTTATTATGTGCACTGTAATGCAATTAAAACATAATAGTTCTGCCTATCCATTAAGTTGGAATAAGGTTTCAAAATATAGTGCAAATATATTATCGCAATATCATCAAATGGTAAAGACCTGATTTAGTGTTGATTCCTCAATGTGTCGTTAGCCTTGTTTTAGTCTTGGTTTAGCCTTTGTTGAGCTTTGAGTTTGACCCAGTAAATACTGATGACGTATTTCTGCTTGAATTGAATATTGTCAGTCATATTGTTATAAATATCTAACATAGCGATATTATTGCATATTGCATGTGTTTCCAATATCATGCAGCATACTTTTACTCTAGTAATGTCTAGCTTCACCAATTTGCAGCCCAGTTCAGTTGTAAGAAGCTTGAAACAGGTTCTCTGTTGTGAAATCTTGTAGCAGGTGCTGCTGTAGATGAGCACTTTACTAATGCTCTCCTCCTCTTCCCACTCATTTGAAGTCAGTTTCTGTCTGAGCGCCACACTGCATCTCAAGAAGCCTCAGCCTCTCTACTGCGATCTGCCAGTGCTTTGGCAGGTGTACGACATGGCCGACCTGGGATCTGGGCTCAGATGAAAGTAATTGAGTGAGTGCGTGCCATCCCTCTGAATGCAGCAGAACTGTGTGACCAAAGTAAGCCCATGAGGTGGTATATTACTCTTTAGCTAAACCCGAAATATTGTGGGTCCACAGTCTTGAGCTGAGGGGACTTAACTTTCCTGACATGTGTGGTTGGCTGTGGTCCCGACACACCCTGGCATGCCACAGGCAGATGGTGTGTCCCAAGGCAGTGGCAGAGCACCCCTCTCCTCACAAACCACACGCTCCTCCTGCTGTCAAGTGTCATTAGTGTGCTGAGACAGGAAGGGTACTTTGGACCAATTTGGAAATAGTAAGCACCCCCTCCACCAAACATGAAGCAGACTGTGAGGGCAGGGCTGCCCCTGAACTCAAGTGCACAGCAAAGCTCAAGTGAATAAGGCGGTTTACGCAGACTGTAGATGTATTAACACAGTGGTAAAAGTTCACTGTTCCATGGCTTGAAAAGCTCCAAGGAAAAAATAATGCAATCAATCAAATAAAAGCTGTCATGTATTAGTCAGCAGACCTACCTTGTGAAATCTGAGCAGTGCCTTCATAGAGAAAGTGAAACAATGATTAGCTGCCATGAGTAAATGAACAGTATTTTGTTTCCTGAAAACCTGTTTGTTATAACTGGTGTGTCATAAGAAACATGGTCTATCCACATGTACTTTTTCCATATCGTTACTCTTGCTGTCTTTGTTTTTCAGCTCAGTTTGTGTATTGTTAAAAAAACAACCGATGATACAAAGTAAAGGTTTTACTTCCATATAGTAGTATAAGTTAAGAATAACAATACTTTTCCAGAGCAGGGCTTTTGTTAAGTGCGTTACCAAAATTTTCTATCCCTTGACTTTTTCAGGGTATAGGAATCAATAAAAAGCTTCACGTTTTCCATCATGCTCCTTTTTTGCTCTGTTTAAAACGAAAAAGTACCAGCCTGTTCACACAGCAAAACCAATACCATGGAAATATAAATAAGAAGGTGTCTTGCTGTAAAGCATAATTTTACATATGGGCTTTTCACCAAGCCCAAAAACATGTATATATATATTTTTTTTAACATGGGGAGACTGCTTATTTCAAAGTAATCTCTGTTAAGTTGATGTAAAACTCACAGTTATAGGATGCCAAATAGAACTGTCATTCTTACTCACTAAAATGTAGCAGATTAAGGTTTTTGTTTCTTGGTGTTCACTTTTTGCAAGGTATGTTTGGATTAGGCCAAGTTTACTGATGATGGAGCTCACAGGTGACACGGTGATTCATAGTGTCACAAAGAAGTTTCTTGGCGGAATTAAACCTTTCAGTTTAAATGCAACATGTATGATTTGTGTTGTGTCTTAGGAACAAGCCAGGACAATGTTTGTACTGGATTTTGGCTGCTGCTTGAATTCATAGAAGCAAAACATTCAGAGCCCATAATTACACTGTAGCAAAAAGTAGATATTTTCTCCAAAACAGATGGAGAGGGAACATTCACGGGTTTAGCACACAGTAGCTCATGTCTGTGGTTCAAACGCATTTATGCTGCTTAAACTAGCATGCTAACATTGTCTAATCCATACATAGTACCTGGCAGCAATTGTGTTTCTAAGCTCCTTACAAATCATTCCATGTGAACTTTCCCATTTTAGTGCATACCTTTCTTGCTCACTACCACAGAACTATAAGTAGCTTTTTTGTCAGCGCCTCAAGAGAAATCTCTCATTTGTCTGCTCCTTGGGGCTCAGCAGGTGTGTGTGTGTGGCTCTGGCTCACTCACGGGTGGCCTTCATATGGAGTGTAATTGTGGGCAGTGTGCTCTCTCTGGACAGAGGTTGGTACAGCTGCGGCACAAAGTGGACATGAGTGTCGGCCTCCAATGTGCCTCGCCCTGCCAGATTTACTCAATGAGTGATGAGCGTGTTTATAATGGCAGCAAATCTTTTCCTGTTATACATGAGTCACTGGGTGTAGTGCCAGTCATGTGCATGATTACTTCAGTGTTGCATAAGTGTTTGTGCAATGTTTTTACTAAAGACTCTTTTTTAAGTTTTTGTTTTTAAGTTATAGACAGTCTGTAGACCAGGGATTTCCAAAGTTTTATCCTTGGGGGCCACATACTGAAAAATCTATGTGCAGGAGGGCCACTCAGTCGAGGCGCCATATTTTGCATCACCACAAAACAAGATATCACTTTCCTTCAGGGATCTTTGCAGTGAATCATTCTTATGGATATTTTTATTGATTTGTTTTACTCTTGACCTCCTTCGACAACCCCACATTTATCCGAGCTGGGCACCAGCACGTAGTATGGCTTTTTTTTTTTTGGAGGGGGGGGGGGGGGGCACCACCAACCGCTAATTTCGTTTTTGTTTTTTTGTTTTTCTTAATGCCAGGTACATACACACAAATCAAGTTTTTTACCTGTGCTTCAACCTTGCAGTGAACAGTGCTACCTGTGGCAATTTGGGCCAATTGTGAATGAAGCCCGAGGGCCAATAAAAAATCTGTCTGCCGGCCGCATCTGGCCCCCGGGCCATAGTTTGGACACCCCTGCGGTAGACTGTCCATTTGAATGAAAGGAGCTCATGTGACACCCCTTCATTACATACAAAGGGTAACAGGACAGAAGGAATTTATTCTTTTTAAAGAATAGATTATTTTATTATTTTGCACTCCTTTATTTTTTCCTATTTATTCTTCAAAATATTTATTTATTGATTAAATTTTTACACTAGACCTTGTCTAAATTAAGAGATTTATTATTATTTAATTTCTTATATTTATTTTATTTTTTATCTTTATTATATTACTGTCTATATATGTGCATGTGTCATTTAGTGGGCCACAAACGAAATCTTGTTTAGGGCCACCATAAGCCTAGAGCCGGCCCTGCCCTCAAGGTTTGAGATGCTGTATTTCTGGGTATTGGGATGTCCAGCTAATTGCCATCTACTGCACAAAATGCTCAGCAAAAGAACAAGTCTGCAATTAGAAACGGCTCAGTGCCAGCACAGCTAAATCTGTCAGATCGTTTCTCCTAAGAAAGTTGAGTTGTTGTGGTCCTCTCTACTTTTTGAATGTTAGCCTGTCACTAGGTTATTGTGTAATAAACAAGTCTAAATCTGAAGTGTTGTGATGTTGTGCAGAGTATGTTTACATCTAGCTTGAGAAATTCAAATTGCCTTAACCTGGTGCAATAATTACCATTTTTGCTCTCCAACTGGGAAGGAGTAATTTAAATTTCTCTTAATCGCACTAACCTGAATAATGTGGTTTATGGTCAGATTATTTTTGCATACTATACAACTTACCACAGTTAAGGTCAGAAAGGTCCAGTGTTTAGAGCATTGTTAGACCAGCAACAAGGTATCTTCTTGGTAAGTCTGCCGATGACTAATTTTTTATTTTTATTTTTTTATTTTTTTGTGTTCTTTTGGTCTTTCAAGTCAAAATTTACAAACATACATTTAATGCCATAGTTTATGGTATGTTGTGTTTCATCTTCATCAAGATGAGCATATCCAGACAACACTGACCTGAGAGGAGCAACAGTTTGATTCTCTCTAATGAATATGAGGTTGGATAAAGTAAGCAATTCTGTTGAGAGCTAATTCCAGCTATGAGCATAGTCTGAGTCTCTGCACATACTGACACTGAGGTGGCATGTTACCTGTATGATCGCCTTTTATCTCTGCCCTGCCTCAGTGCAAATCCCCTGGCCCTGTGTGTCATGCAGGGGGCCACTGGAACTCTGCTGACAACATCCATGTTTCAGTGCTCAGCAGAGCGACAAAATGATTTCCCCCCCTTTGCTGTTTGTGACTGCATCTCACCTTTCCTTTCATTTTTCCCCTACAGCTTATTATTCTGGAAGACTATGCGGATCCTTTCGACGCTGAGCAGGCCGGGGGCATTCAATCCACGATGGAGAAAGTGACAACTGAGAATGATGGTTACATGGAGCCATATGAGGCCCAGAAGATGATGGCAGGTAGGATTGCAATCTGTAAACTTTTGGCATTCTTCGTTTTTTTGTGGAGGCTCTATCACATCTGCCTTCAAAATCACAAGTTAAAATAAAATAGCTGTTATTAATATGGAGTTTCATTTGGCCATATGTTTCTGAGCTGTCATTTATTGAAAACAACTTGGACGGCTTCCTGCTGCTTTACATGACAGGTGCAGCTGAGCAGAAATGACCTTGGTGTCATGGAGGATGTCAAAACATTTTCTGAAAATGGATTTTCCTTTCCCATGATAATTAGAGAAGGCTTGAAGACCCACTTCAGACAAGTCTTTGTTCTACTGAACTTAATGAAGGCAGCTACTTGTGAGACATTTTTCATGGGGACAACAGTAGCTGTGTACAAATGTGCTGAACCACATTACGCACAGAGCTTTGTGACTGCATATTTACAGCAATGACAAAGAACAGAAAATGTGCAGGGAAAGAAATGATAAAATCATAAAACTGAGAGCCGACCTCTGCCAAGGCACTGGCCTTATCTTGCAATGATAATGATAAAGTTAGTGCCTAGGCCTGGTTTTGAAACAAATATTCCATCTCTGTGGTAAATTATCTTTTCATTGAGCCAAAGCCATTACACGTCTCACAATGATAAAAAAAATCCATCAAACCAATAATTTGTTCTTTTACTAGCTCTGAAGTGGCTGAAGTTGGTATTTTAGTCCTATCTTGCAATGATATATTCCTTTTAAAAATACCGGATCCAGTCAATGATATGAAGCCACACCAAAAAATAAAAAAATTAAAAAAAATAAAAAATTCCCCCTTGGCTCATTACTGACCTTTCTTGAAAAGTCATCACCACGTCTTTCTAAACGACTAGCAAACTAACCAACCAAACAAACAACAAACTGAAAAGCACATGCGAGACATAATCGCCTTGGTGGAGGTAAAAAACAAAACAAAACAAAAAAACAAAACAAGGAATGTTCTCAATGTCGCAATCTCAAATGGATATTCCAGGGGAAAAAATGAATAGGTCAGTGATATTACAGACTCAAAACTCTGACATTGCAATATTTACAATGTCACCTTTCTCCTAGGTTCACACACGAACACATGTTGGCATTGCTCACATAGTCAGGCCATTAAAGTCTTTGTCCCTTCTCGTCAATTTATTTTAATGGCTCTCCAGACAATCTCCTGTTGTCATTTGTCTTACATGTTTGACCTCTAGCCCAGTCACTACCTCTGCTCTGATAGAAAACCTGATTTATTGCTTCTTTCAGGTAGAGGAGGCAGTGAAAAAAGGCTGCAGTGTTTGTGCTTGTATCTCTAACTTGAGTTTGTCTGTGAGTTTAAGACCTAACAAGACACAGTGTTATGTTTTTGTTAAACTGACGAGCTCAAGTCCTGGGCAGGGTTTTGTTTTCTCTGAAGTGGAGAAGCTTTCTATTTTCGGGGATCACTTGTAGTTGTTGCTGGAATTGAAATCCGAGGTCTGTTTTTCAGTCTCCTCGCTTATATCTCATATTTATTTATTTTTTAATAACATTGGCTCAGTATGAACAGTAATGCTTTATGGTTACTGGTGCCCATGTTTTGCACACAATAACACTTCAAAATAATGCCATACCCAGCGTTATTTCAATGAGGTGTTCTAAAAGTTTTAAGCTGTACAATGATAATAGTATGTGGCTGTATAGTAGTTAGGGTGTCTCTCATTCTAACAGAAACGGTCATCTTAATTGCACAGAGGCAGAAACCATTTATTTGCAGTCATAACCCTTGCATCTGTGTCTTGTTGCAGCTGTGATAACCTGAACAACTTCAGGTGCTCTTCAGTTTGCACACTGTTGCCTTGAGATGGTTGCTCTAACAGCATTCTCCTCTCTCTGAGCATTTGACTTTGCAGATGGGCACAGATAAAGCCCCTCATGCTTCAAGAAGCGACAGAAGCGAATTCTAAATGTGGTGGCCAATGCATTTGTATCAACTAATTTATATTCTAAATGTTACAGGTGTAATGATACAGTAACTATATCGATGTATAGATTTTTTTTTTCTTCCTAGAATACAACTATATTGATACGCATTACCTTGCATCAAATTGTATTTGATGCATATTTAATTGTCTTCTTGGATGTGTGTATCGATATACATGGCATATCGATTGATAATATCTGAAATATTGATATTAGAAAGGTTGATGTTAAAATAAAACCAGATACGTGTTTTTGAATGTAATGATGGTGTTTTTAATGAAATAAAATTTTGTCTCCAACTTTTCATCACTCTCTGTCTGCTGGACATAATCAGCCCCAGCTGCGATGCTACATTTGAGAGTAAATGTTTATGATTTTTGACAAAAAGTTGCTGTATTAATTATTGATATATGAAGGTGTTGAATTATATTGAATTGTATCATTCCATATTAGCCAATATCTTTCTTGAACTGTATCAAAACATTTAAAATCAATACGTATTGTATCATTGCAAAAACGTATCGTTACACTCGTGTCACTAAATTAATATAACACACTGCACTGGCAACTTTTTGTAGTTGTATTGAGCTGTAGTGGTCTACAGATGAGCTGTTATTGTATGTTGAGTGTTGCTAAAAATGTCATTTTCATTCTGAATAAAATGATACTTCCTTGATTACACAGATTCACTCCTTAAACACACCAATACATAGCTGCACAGTGGGAGGTATGGCATGTAAAGCCCAGGGCTAAAAGTGCCAGATCCGTTTATGTAAGAGAATGTGCGCCAGTGTCCTCTCAGTGTAGTACTACTGCAGTGTCTATGGGCTCATGTGTCAGTGCTCTGTGCTCCATGTCTGCTCTCCCAGGAGCCAGCATCAGCGAAAGCCCAAGTGCTGATTTATGGGCCTGCTGGAGGGGTCGTGTCATAACTTCCTTAACCTGAACCCTCACCCTTTCTCACCCACCACCTGCAGTTATGTGGAGACATGTGCACAGCCACTCTGTCTTTACATTTCCTGTGTGCCATAGATGTTTGTCATGTCTACACGCATCGTCTCTTGCACATGCTAAATTTGTATTTGCTGTGGCAGACACTTAGTCTATGTTCTACCATGTTACATGGATAGTGTCTATGATCTCTGTATATCAACAGGATCCAACATTTTCCATGTGTAATGTTGTATATTTTTGTCTAATGCAACGCACATAACTCATATATATTTATGGGAAAAGAACATATTTTGTAGCTTTGAGTTCTGTTCTGCCAAGGGACCCTCTTCTCTATCCAGATACAGACATATCAAAGTTCAGTATAATAACCAAGCACTTCAAATCTCAAAATGTTTCAGACCATGTTGGGCTTATGGCATTGAGGCCGAGACAACAAGGCCCTGACACGTCTTTTTTATTTGCTTTGGAGACCATCCAAATGTTTGGTTCTAGAAGTGATCACGATGGTTTTGACGAAAGACAAGCATCATCACTAATGGTCACAAATAAGTCAGTGTGTCTATTTGGTTAGGCATTTAGAAAATTGGCCATAAAGTGATAGCTTGTATATTTCCCTCATCTAAACAGTATAGGATGATGTTTGCACTCATTTTGTTGCACCATCACACTATTAATTGTTTTGGTCATTATGAAATGTACCACTAGGATCGAGATTGTAAATAGAAATCAGAACTAAATCTTACATATAAATTACTTTATTTTAGAGATATTTAAATTCAATGTAAATAGATCATTTATGTATTATTAATTATCAGCAGCAGGCCTAAATTTTATTTCATTTCATTTATTTTGAGACATGTGCATTGTCCATATTCTTGAACAAATGAAATGTCACCATTCTGACTTGATTTCACCCATCACCATAGATAACAAAAACAATGTCCAAAAAGGACACATGTCCAAGAGGGAGCAGGAAGAAGTATGAACTTATCTGAAACTACCCCTTGATTACAGCTCATGTTCACACAGTAAACAAGACCTTTGCCTGAATCATATAAACAACAGACAACTCAGACTCCTCCAGTTAAAAATCTATTGGATTTACTGGTTAATACTGAGTGCTACAGCCCTGGGCAGAATTTTACACCACATATTGAAACACTAAAATTCTTCATACTTGCACGTACACTCTTCAATTTAAAATTTAGGTTTCCTCTAAGATTGTATGCTCCTTCTCTGTCTGAGAATAATTTTTGAAGATTAAGTGGAAGTTGATTATTTCTTGCCTTGTATAATATTTGGGCTGTCCTAAAATTAATCAAATCGGCCAATTTTAATACTCGAGTCTTTGAAAACAGAACGTTTGTATGCTCTCCATATCCTCTCTTATTTACAATTCTTATGGCTTTTTTCTGTAAAATAGTTATTGGCTGCAAGTTTGTTTTGTAAGTATTACGCCACACCTCAACAGAGTAGCATAAATAGAGCAAAACAAATGGACAATGTAATATGAAAAGGCCTTCTAATTTAGCACATACCTTGTTTTGCCCAGGACTGACACACTTTTTGCCAGCTTTGCTCGAATATGATTTGAGGTTTCCAGCAGATTTTGCTATCCAAGATTACACCTAAACATTTGATTTTATCAACTCTTTTTATTTCTGCATGATCTATACTTGTATTTTTCTACATTGTCCAAATACCATGAATTTTGTTTTAAGTTTAGTGATAATTTATTTATGTTTCACCATTTCTTTATTTTGTTCATTTTAAGCATGACCAGCTCCATAACCTGCTGTAATTCCTCCGCTGAGGCAAATATATTTGTGTCATCTGCAAATGATACAACTTCATATCTTTTGAAACGGCACAAATATCATTAATATACAGTATAAACAATTTTGGCCCCAATATTGAGCCTTGCGGCACGCCACAAGTGATACCCATCAATTCCGATTTGAATTAATTTACCTTAACAAACTGTTGGTGGTTTTCCATATAACTTTTTAGCCAGGACGATGGTGTCAAACGCTTTACTCAAGAAATACACCCACTGAATATTTTCTTTTGTCCAAGCACTGTGCTAATTTCTTTACTAAATCTAATAATGTCAAGGATGTAAATCTTCCAATCCAAAAAACATACTATTTGTTAATAAAACATGTTTATCTATGAAACTATCGAGTCTTATAATAAATAATTTTTCTAAATTTTTGAAAAACTGAGAAAGTATGGAGACTGGCCTATAAAACAATGTTTTACTAACTTTAACTCAGCTTTATATAATGGTACCACTTTAACATTTTTCATTTCATGAGGGAATATTCCACTTCAAAAGGATAAATTAAAAATAAAGCTTAATGGTTTTACAATAACTTCAGTGAGTTATGAGTATTAATAAGAGTCAACAAAAACAGTTTTGGCTGTATCTACCACGTTGGTTCCCGTTTGAATCTGTTGGAACTTGTTAATCTGACAGGTACAAGGGGCCGGGCCAGGTCTCCGGGGCAGTGTGCGTCAAACCATTTCTCAATGAACTCCCTGACACACTCCTCACTCCCTCAGTACGTAAACATGTGAGAGATTTCCCACAGCGCATCAGAGGTCTGTTGTGCAAACACTTTGATCGTACTTTTTGTAATGTACGCGCCTGTCCTGTCCATTTACAAATTACCAAGTGTTAAGTTGAAATGGTTCATGGTGAGTCAGCAGAGAATATAGGGCACAACAACTCTGTGGTTGGACATGTTAAAGTGTATTATACTATGTAAAGGTGCAGCTAAAAAAAATGAATATTGTGTAAAAGCGTGTGTGTGTGTGTGTTTCTCAGTGAATCAATTGAAAAAAGTAAAACTCATTAAATAGTTGCAGTAAATTCAGACTGAAATGCATTTTTTTCACTTAATTTTGTGGTGTATAGTTTACAGTCAATAAATATCTGATATTGATTTAACATTATGTAATATTCTAAAATAAATATAAGAATAACATTAGACCAATCAAAATAATTATTAAAACAGTGATGTTGGGGCTGCTGAGGTGTTGTGGAAGTCCAGGTTGCTCTGATAGCAGCCTTCAGCTCATCTGTGTTACTGAGTCTGGTGTTTCTTATTTTCCTCTTTACAACATATAGGTTGTTTATAGGGTTCAGGTACAGAGTTTGCTGATTAATTTAGCAGCACAGTAATACCACGAAGGAAGCATGTGGTGCTTCATAACCTTGTGTTTACTACATACTTCAGAAACACAGTGGACTATTACTTTTCATTATGAAATATGTTGCTGAGATTGTCTCTGGAAAGGCTTGACACAGTTGAAGCCAAATTTCTTGATGAGTCTGTGTGGCTCTTGATGCACTGATTGCAGCCTCAGTAAACACAGAATTCCCCAGAGTTCTTGACTGTCTTTTTTCCCTTTTCTCTTTTTCTTTCTTTCTCTCCCAAGTTTTTTCTCAGCCAGCTTCTTTTAAAACCTTTTGTGGTTTACGTCCTTGTGGAGGGGGTCAATGACTGTCATCAGTCCTGTCCATGAGTGTAGCCAACTGAACCAGACTAAGAACATATACAGGCTCGGGAAACCTTTGCAAATGTTTATTGCGATGTTAATGTCAATTTGTTGTTTAAATGGGAGAATAAAGTTTACAATATTTAAATATTGAACTTTTTTATAATATTCTACTTTGCTGAACTACCGAATTTGGGAGTTCTGAGCTATCAAAATTACAAGAAAAACATGCTTGAAATGTTTTGGTATGTACTGAAACTATTTTTATCTGAGTTTTATTTTTTGAATTGATTCACTGAGAAAAATTAATCACTTTTACACATTATAATTTTTTAGCTGCACATATGAGTGTCAAAGTTGTAACTGCCATTTTTTTGTCCTTATTGGCATTTTCAGATAATGCTCAGTCAAATAGGCAAATGACGTTGTACAATAGCCTGCAGAGTAAAACATGTTGTTTCCCATAATTGTTGACTCATTTTATGTGCTTTTCCATTTTTGTTCCTGAAAAGTATGCTGGGAAATGTCTCACAGCTCTGGCATCTAGTACCACACTCCCAACGGAGGCTAGCATCATCCACAAACACATTAGCAAATGAGTTGATTATTTCAATTACTCATGATAGTGTGCTGTACAAGCCTCTGTAGGCTCAGTTGAACAAATGCCACAGAATTGGCAGTGGCTGTGTGAGTGGGAGGACATGTGGGTACACACAAGGGTGAGGATAAAGAAACCATATATAATGCGCGACTAACTATCTCTGAAAAGACACAAGTCTGACAGTGGCTAGGACTAAGATCTAGAGGCAGATACTGTGAGAACTAATTTATGTTACTGCACTAAGGTAGAGTCAGGGGGACACATTTATTGCAAAGTAACGGAAACGTGGTCTGCTCAAAGGCTTCTATTCTCTCTTCAGTCAGTCACAGCAGTGAAAACTCACCCCAGGCCATGGCAGGTACTTGTGGCAGCACATTTCTTTGCCCATAACCCTGTTTTTATTGCCATGAGCTGGAACTTGAGAAATATCTGGAGCATGTACTAACAGTGACACTTCTAAAGGTAAGTTTTTTTTTCCCATTTATTTGGGAATTTAGCTTGAATGATGTCAGTCGACGTTCAGTCCCTTTGTCAAGTTACACTCTTATTTTCCATCACAGTTGGCTCAGCATTTAAAGGAATGCTAAAGCATGACCTCAGCAACACATTTGTGCGCTACCACTGATTATAGGCTGCTAAAAATAAGCCAAGACTGCAAGGCCGGTAGCTGAAAACTGGACAGAGAAGTGAATAATTAACACCTCTGTCCTTCCGCTTCTCTTCACAACAACTACTGTTTAGGGCTGTTTAGACTGGCTAGTTCCCACAGCTGCTCTTTTACAGCTAACATCTTAAAACCACATTCAGAATATTACATTAGTTATCTAAACAGCCAGGACAAGAAGAAACTTATAAAGGTGCTGTTGCCATACTATTATAACGTGACCAGGGCAATATGTGAGAAATGTTCCTAATGAATGCAACCATTTAACTGTTTTAAGCTCAAAGTAAACACTCTGAACTCTTTTGAACACAGACAAAGAATCATAAAAAATAGATGCACATTTTTTCAGGGCAATGGTATATTTAATATTGCTGAGATGACTAACAATAACTACTTTAAAAAAATCTAACACATTTTCTCTACTAATAGGCTTGTGTTACAGTGTGTTACACTCCTGATTTAATGTTTGCCCACTACCCCTCATGTTGCAGCCACATGATCTTAGAACAAATGATTGGCAGATTTCACAAACTGATTTGACAGCATGCCACTGAATGATGCAATATTTCAGTGTTGTACAATGTGTGGGCTTACTGGTGTTAGGGGATTTGCGTTGTTTCTGGCTTGGTGCTATTGTTGGACTGGTATAACAACTTCAAAAAAATAGTGTGTGAATGTAACAACATGAGCAGAGCTGGACTGCCATTAATGAATTCTCCCTGAAGTGAACCACATTTCTCATTCTGAACATTGTTTAACGTCAACTAAATATGGAGTTTTAATTCTCTGAGGGCAACCAAACCACTCAATATGTTTTGTTTTACTATCAGACAGTAAGTAGTAAATGGTGTCAGCAGACTCGTGTTGTGGAGAGTGTATGGCAGAGCTTGAAGCAGACGCAGGAAGAGCTGGGAGGAACGAGGCTGGCAGGAAGACTGACGACCTATTGATGAAATGCGAAATCTCTGGCTTCAGTCAAATATGTCCCTCCTTCTCACTTACTGATGCATGCCCCTGCACTCTACTCACTTAGGGCTTGTTCAGCACTGTTGCTAGACACTTGTACTTTATGTGTTTGTCTATTTGTGACTTTATGTTCAAAACTGGTGACATATGACATGATGTGTATATTAAATTGTTTTTGAGTGTTATATATTAATAGATAAATTCCAGCCACACAGGATCATTTGTGCAGTTCCCAAGCCAGGATAAAAAGGGTGTGAAGGGCATCCCAAGCCTCAGCTGCCTCTATTCACATGCTAGTTTGAATAAACATACACATAAGAAATTAGGGCTCATTTAGACACCACTGTTGTGCTTAATTATACTTTACATAGTTTTTACCTTTGCCATTTTCTACCTAACCCGCTGACTTGACAAAGGCCCATGTGCGCACACAGGGAAGAGCATTTTTTCATGATATCCCACTGTGCACACCTCTACCAAGTCAAGGATGGATAGGATGGCAGAGCCACTATTTGTGCATACAGCCAAGTGTGTAGGGAGGGGAGGAGCAGGGGAGGGTCTGGGCAGCCACACTGTGCAGGTTGGAGGTGCTGAAGTCATTCATTTCAGAGGCAAGATTAATGACACCATTAATACATGTCTGGGCCACTGCAGAGGAGGACAGGGCACAATTTATGCCCACTGCTGGCAGCCAGCCCCTTGGGCACACATGTTAATACTTACAGACGCATGCGCAGCTGCTGGACACACTTCTGTGGGTCATCTGATATGTCAAGTACCCATTGGCGCTGAAGTGACTGAGCAACCTTAGGTTAGTTTGTAACATGGCTGTGAATATTTTTGATGTAACTTTGAGTTTGACATAGATCACTACAGGCTGAGAGAATGTTTAAGAGATGAAAATGAAGATGTATTTCTGCAGTGGAGCTGTAGAGGAAAAGGGCTTGTTGACACTGGTGTGACTGAGAGATGTACATGAGTGTATAGTACTGTGAGTGGGCTGTTAACGCTGCAGCTGTTGAAGGACATGGCAGGAACAGATGGGCAGACAAAAAACAGATATGGAGGAATGCTGCATAAACACTGTCGGGGCGCAAATAGACAAGTCATAATGTCTTACTTAATAATATTATGTTTTCCTTACCTCAGAATTTGAGAGTTTTTGTCAATGTGGCAACTACCTTCTATGGTGTGCTACAGAAGAATGTGCTTTAATTTATATCCACTACATCAGATTTCCTTGGTTTTGGCGGCCTTTTTTAATAAGGTTCTACACAAATTGGATGAATATCTGATAGCTAAAAATGACCAGTCTGAGAAGAAAATTATGGCACTGATCTTTTCTTTAGAGCTTATCTTTATAATTTTTTGTCTGTTTTTGTGAGGATGTTGTATGCCTCTGTCTACCTGTCCTTGTCTGCTAAGTCCTTTTTACTATAGCTGCCTTAGTCTTGTTTGTTACATTTGGCTTCCCTTCACTGACATTCAGCTCCAGTCTGTGTGTAGCCACGGGGCTGGCCATTGCTGTTTTCACTATGATAGACTATGGACTACGCTCTTTTATTGGAGCCTTGTTGTCTTGTAAAATAACCTAGGGGACTGTTTCTCTTTGGGAGCCAATTTATTGGTGACATTTATTCAGGAATGACCTTCACTTGGTTTGTCTTCCATACACACAGCATTATCTGTGCTTGCACTGTTATCAAACTGTTATTGCTGTATGCTTTAAACATTTACCACTGTCTTTCAACACATACATGCCATGCCATTATGCTAAATCATCATATGTAGGAATGAATAGATTTTTGCTGAAGTAACACTGGCCGTATTATACCATGCATAAACTTAAGGAGGCTATTTAATTAAAATAGCAAAGTGAGCCACATGGGAGATTATAACCTTATCTGTTCATATCAAGTGTTCCCACAGTAAAAATCTAATCAGCTAGAATACATTACAGCACACTTGAGCATTTATAACAAACCATTTAAGGTTTTTAGCAAAATATGAGTAATATGTTGACAAATATGTTATTAAAAATGTGAACTATATAACTAGTATAAGGATATAAGCATGGATTTCTAGTCTAAACTTTGCTGTTGCGACATGCAATGTGTGACATTTTCCCCTCATTACTTATTCTATCAAGAGGTTAATTACTTGGTGGAAGGAGGTTTTTCTGCCCTCAACACAAATATGTATGTCCCTTTTACTCCCTGCCGGTCCCAGTCCTAGCTGTTTCTGTCTTGTGCAGTCTTCAGCTTGATTGTCATTGTTTGTGCAGTCTTATCAATCACACGGTGTGATCAGTGGTGCAGTGAAGAGCAGCAGTCAGGGCCTGCGGCTCGGCTGCTGGGTTCAGGTTGTAATGGGTTGGGGCAGCCTGTTAATTTGATATGGTGTGTGGCTGAGCACCCTCATTAGGTACAGACGAGGCTCTCCATCACCAATAGGCCACCGCCATTGTGGACCAAATGGAATGGACAAAAAAGCATTAAAGATGGAGGGTATAGAATTTTGAAAAAGAAGAAACGGAACAGTATAGGTCAAGAGAAAACAATAGGGAACTGTTGACCAGACCTGTGCTTTCAATGTTTTATCCCAGCCTGCTTTGAGAATGCATTTCTCTAAATGCTTTGCCTTTAATACCTTTTTTATACTGGAATAAATCTCAGTGCTATGAAAGTCAAAACATATAGGTGAGGCCATCATTTATCCACTGTTATTATTTTCAACTGCATCGCCAGTCAGGACACAAGTGCAGGAGATTGAGAATGTGTGACAGCCAAGCGGCCAGAGAAACGGCACAGGAATGTTATCGCCAGTCGACCAGAATGACTAAGAAGACAGAGGTAGTGGTGAGGGAAAAATGAAACGAGAAACAAATAGGAGGATTGAGGGAGCATGGACTGAGATTGTCCAGAGAAAAAGGTTCATTTCCATTTGAGCATTGCATTTCTTGCCCGTTGTGTCGCATCAGTGTGCTTTCACTCCTGGTTGCACTGTGGGAGATTAGATGCAGTCTTGGCTAGAGTGAATTATTAATGCAGATATCTACTCCACCAAACCCAATGAGTTGTCAATGATCAGGCTGTCGCTGAGACCAGTGGTGTGGATAAGGAAAACCCCAAGGGTCACATGGCTCCAAGAGTTCTCCTCTCTTGGTATTTGACTCGTGTGCTCTATTGACTGGTTATAGTCATTAAAGAAACTGGGTCAGACTGGGGCTCTGAGTCTAGCTCTATGAGGTGGACCTCACGTAAAGCCTATCCGGGGTGACCCTTGCCTGGGCAGGTCTGTGGTTAACCCACCAGTCAGTGATCTGGAAAGACTGATTGTGGTAGTGAAGTGGAAGAATGGATGCTGAAGAGCTACTGACATACTGTCTGTTTGCTTTTCCTTTCACTTGCATGCTCGACTTTATATGGCTAAATGCTCAATCCGATTAGAATTGGATGGGGATTGGGCATATACATGTTGAGTTGCTCTTAATAATTTGTATTTCTTTGAGACTTTTTAGGTTTAATCCTAAAAAGAGTGTGATTGATGTTAAAAAATTCCATCCAACTGCATCATTTCATAGACTTCCATCCAGTGTACTGAATGACTTTAATTCCTTCAAATACTTTATCAGCATTGTCCCTATTACTTTGGGAAAATTGTATTGTTGTCAGTGTTGCACATTTTTATGTTCTGTTTAGTCTTTGCTTGCTAATTATTTACATTTATCTGATACCTATGTATGTCAGATTACTACTTAAAACCAAACAGTCAAACAGCATATGAGTGTAAAGATATGATTGTTGGTTTGAATATAGTAACTAAGACCAGTCTAGACAAGAATGTCCTTGTCAGACCAGGCAGACATGTCATCTGTGATCTGACCCATCCTCTGCAAATACACTCTGCCCTGTCACTTTAGCGTGACCTCTCAGCCACACGCTCCAACAATGTATGGGCTCTGAAAATTCCTTTAAAGCTTCCTGGACTCACTTATTATTAGCTAATAGTACTCACTGCTGACTAACTTAGGACATAAGTATGCGGCAATTCTGACTCAGGAGAACGGCCAGTTACACACGTCATTTTGATACATAGATTTTAAGGTGGTGCTTGTTAGTTGTTAAAAACTCATGAGACATTATAACTAAATGCCCTTAGAAAGCAGCTTTGTATAACTCCAGGCTTGCACAGAAATATCCAACATGTGATTCCTCATTCCATAGCACAGATGTCAAAACATATTTGTCATGTGCTTGTCTTTGACACCAGTTGCTCTTGACAGTGGTTATTATAAAAAACATACATTAAGCTTTTATGTGAAAGTTTACAATAGACATTTCCACTTTTCCAGCCTTGGTAAGCGCCACAGGAAATCCTGGATCCCATTAAGATGGGCTTTATGGTGGACTGGCCATTGTTGAACACCTCTGAATTTGGGCTAAAGATGACATCATTCTGGCTGCACACACTTTAGAGTCATATTGTGGATAATGGCCACAGACGGGTGGCTGACAGCACGTCTGTGTAGCTCTGTTTTCCACAGATCAGCACTACACACTCCTAAATGATGAGTGACAAGTCATGATTTTGGGTGTATCCCATATGTGCAGAGGAAGGAACCCCTGTCTCAGCACTGATCTCTGCAGCATTAATATCATTAACAGGACTCAGAGCTCATTACAGCTGAGCAGATGTGGCAGACAAAGATATGTGTGCAGCTTCAAACTGATTCGAGCTAGTTTGTTGTTCTGATTTATGTCAGAATGCATGTTTTTTTAGTTGGTGCTGCTGCTCTGTAGACACCCTTGCCATCTGTCAGTAGGTGTATGTTGTTTGATTGCATAGGTCATATATGTGCTTGGAACCCAGGTAACACTGAAGTGAGTCCTTTGAAACTGAGATTTAAAACTGCTCTTCAAGGTTTGCATGTGGCTGATTCATGAAACCAGCGTCTTTGCCAACGAAGGGCAACTACCGATACAGTCTATGTTCTGGTACTATTAATGTTCCAAGCTCTAAGAATTATTGTTTCTTAAAGGTACTTCTTCTAACAATTAATTTATGCTATAAGTAGCATGTAGATCTTTTCTGATGAAAACAAGATTGAAATTTATTTGAAAGTGAGATTAAAGGGTAATTACATGGTGTCACACAATGATTATTACCATGTGAATATAATCAATCATGTTGTTTACTCAACCAATGCAGTTAATTTAGCTCCTTGCTCTGATTTATGTGAATAGATATTCTTTTTCCATGTGATAATAGAGAATCACTTTTTTCTTCTTTTCTTATCTCTGGCTTTCTTACAGCTGAAGTTAATGTGTAACCTGGTAGGCAGTTTATTAAATTTCTAAAGGTGACATTATAGTTTCATATTCTGACAGTAGGAAAACATGAGCCATTCTGCGATGATGATAATTCACCACTCAATGCATACATTTAAAAAAAAAAAAAAAGGACACTTCAAGATTTAACTGATTATTGTATGTATGATGCTCAGTGTACCAATGTCATATTGATGTCCACATAGCTCTACAGTAGGGCTGGGCAATATGGCAAAAAAAAAAAATTAATAAAAAAGATTTTTTTTCGCTTTTTCAGCTGATTTATAATTTTTAATTGATTTTTTTATTTATTTTTTTTCTCGTTGGCTGACATAAAAGCAAATTAAATGTAGATTAATTGTTTTTATTTTAGCTATATTCACTCTAAAAGCCACATTCTCTATCTATCTATCTATCTATCTATCTATCTATCTATCTATCTATCTATCTATCTATCTATCTATATATATGTATATGTATATATATCTATATATCTGTATATCTATATATATATATATGTGTATATATATGTATGTGTATATATATATATATATATATATATATATATATATATATATATATATATATATATATATATATATATAGATATATAATATCCTTTCTCTGTGATCATTAGTGTTTTTAGCGTCTGCAGAGTCTCCACAGACAGTATTTAAACTGCTCTGGAGCTAGCAATGCCATTAGCCACACCTGATGAAACAGTGCTGTGCTTGGAGGACGCTAACTTTGCAAAATTTGATTTTACCAGTATGCTATTTTTGACATCGTCCAATATTAAAAATGCAAATTAATTGAATTAATTTGATTTATCCCCCAACCATACTTTACAGATATCCTGCTTGTTGCTACATAGCTTCACTCCTCCGAGTCCTCTCCCTCTGCCCTCTTGGTACCCCATCAGCAGGCCCATGTGTCACTGGCAGCAGGCTGTTGGCAGGAAGTCCAGGGTTGTGCACCAACCCCATCAACACTTCGCTGGGGCCTCTAAGGCCACACACAGGTGAACCATGCTGGGTCACCACATGACTGGTAAGGGGCTGCACGCAGGTGGGAGTGTGTTCAGAGGAGAAGCCTGCTGAAGATGGAAGAACAGCAGAAATTCTGTCCCACACGGACCATATGGTCTCCACAGTGTCCCGAAGCCTGCCTTCACCTCTGAATGGGACCCTCATGATAGCAGCCTTTGTCACTGTATGCACTGTAGCCTGTGCATTTGGCAGAGCAGGGCTCTTCTACAGGCACTGGGACTGGCAATGAGCAGAGAACAGCTGTCCCATTCAGAGCAGACTGCTGCCCCGCAGGACGCCCTCTTGATATCCTCTCAGCCTCACTCATCAGCACCCACAAACACTCAGTGGGACTTGGCTTGTTGTCTACCTCTCTGTTTGTTCACTGCCTTGTGTCCCTTGGCTGCCTTCTAAGTTTAGACTTCTACAGACAACAGACAGAAAAAAAAGATTGCCTGCACCAAAATTCACTGTAGTCCAAATTTGACATGTCATTTTTGTCCATGGTGCATTATTTTGCAAGCTACAAAATAATGCACTATGGACCTGGGGATTTAGAGGATGTAGCCGTGGAGCATGTGCTATTGTTAATTAGTGGGGCAGTATGTTAGCTGAGATTCTGTTCAGTGTGCAGAGGAATGAAGCAGACTAATGTGATTAGACTGATCAAATGAGAAAGGAGACTGACAGCACACTTGTGCTCATGTAGTGCTTGAAAACACAAGCAAAGCATTTGGCCAATGCACGCTGACTGAGGCAGTATTGCCTCCCCTCAGGTTTGTGTGCAAGCATGCCCAGACTAGATATTTTAGGATATAATATTGGATATCTCTGACCACTGAGGTTTGCAGTTTCTTTTTTTCTTTTTTTAGACCAGGTGTTGCACACATATGCTCTTACAGCTGTGCAATGCATTGATGTATACTGCCATGGTCTCATTAATTCTTAGCACTGTTCCTAAGCTCCACACAGTTTCTTCAAAGGGACCCTTGCTTTCCTTTCCTTCTAGTTATTGTTCAGAGCTTATGTAAGAGGCAGTAGTCTAAACAACAGAACATTAAGGCTGTTGTGTTTAACCTGCACAAAGTGCATTATTTCCTGCCCAAAAAATAGGAAGAGTGTTGCAATATAGGAATAACATTAAATTCTCACATTATGTATTTCTCATATTTAGTGCTCTATGAATTTATATTGTTCTCAAATGCTGCCTTTTTGTATATGAAGAATAGATAACAGGATAACAGGTCTATAATCTTACATCCTCTAGTAGGTCCTCAAGTTGTATTTGAAAGATGAAGTAAAGAAAACTGTTTATTTAAATGTTTATTTAAATGTTGGTATTATATTTATGCAGACAAATTATTTTCAAACATACACCTGTTTTTAAAGTGATGTTTTATTTTCAGTAAGGTCAACATACTACTCTATGAATCAGTGAATCTGAAGTCATATTTCCAGATATTGTAGTTCCTTTAGTAGGCTCCTTAAGGTTCCTTAAGGAGGGAGGTGCCTAATTCACAGCGACCACAACACTTTTTCTTTTTTGAAACCATGCACCTTGCCTTTGTTCACCATTTCTCATTTTAGCCCCTCTCCTGCTCCCTGGGGAGTTTTACTATCACCTCCAAATTTATCAAGGATCCTTTGCTGTTTCAGTCCCTCAGAGAGAATCTGTGTAATGAATCTAGAGTGCAGCCTGCGGGAGGCAGGGGCTGGGTTTAGCTTCACCTGTCCAGGCTGCTTTTACTACAGATCAGTGGAGACATGTGGCACACAGTGACCAGGTCTGACTTCTGAATGGATGCGGAAGCCCCCTGCCTCCCTCCCACCTCCACTCTCCATTTCCTGACAAAAGAATGCCGCTCAGTGGGTCAAGCGGTGCCAGACTCTCTCAAGGCACACACTTTTTCATTCTTTCATGTCCGTCTTCTTTCTATTCATTCCCTGCCATTAAGATTTAGTGTTTAGGCTGATGATTGCATAAGAGCTGAACTGCTTTTTTCCTCCTGGCGAGTAAGGACATCCGCAATGAAAACTCCCACTCCCATTTCTGGTCTCTGCTCTGTGAAAGGAAATGTAGTGAGGAATAAAGAGCCAAAGTACAGGGGAGTCAGTGATAGAAATGGGTCACGTTCTCACAAAATAAGGAGAGGGAGGCTGACATCTTGCCTGTCTTTGCATACCTACAATAATCCTGAACTCGTTTACTCTTTTACTTCAGTTCAATCTAACAAGCTCATTCTGTTCAGGACAATGTACGTTAGGCAGAAATGTGCAGGACAACTGGGCTACTGAGCCATCATTCATTGTTGTAATAAAACTATATAGCTGAAACCCTCCCAAGGTATAGGCCCTAAATAATAGACATCTTGTGACAGACAGGAATCACCAGATTGCTTTATCACTGCAAAATAGGTGATGTGTTTCAGCAAGACCTTATCTCATGTTGACATTAGAAAAAAAAAATGATGCTGGTACAATAAGGAAAGGCAAGGAATAAATTGATGCATCTATATTATTTTGAACAAGTCTGACTAATGAGTTGCACAGTGGAGAGAGGTTACCACTCCTGCCTCTCAGTAAGAAGGTTGTGGGGGTAAATCCTTGGGCCAGCTGACTACAGTTTCTGGAGTGGAGTTTGTCATTTTTGTGTTACAGTGAATTCTCTCTAGGTAGTCTAGTCTTCTGTACTGTCCAAAGACATGTGTTGGAACAATTGGTGACTCTAAATTGCCTTAGTGAATATATATTCTTTATTTAACCAGATAATCTCCTTATTGAGACTAAAAATCTCTTTTACAAGAATGACCTGGCCTAGAGAGCAATAAAGACATACAACAATACATGACAAAACACCGCCTAAGGCCAATACAGCAGTTGCTTGAATAGGCCTTAATTTGAATGCGCAGAAAAAAATGAATGACGTAATATTATTGTAAAATTACAGTTATTATAGTTTGATATCCTTTTTTTTTCTTTTTTTGAGACCTCAAACTTCACTTTGGTTCACTTCAACTTTGTTAATAACAACTTAGGTCTATTTTAAACCTCAATCAAATGGCATCTGTTGCTGAGTGTTGTTTACAAGGTTGCACTGAGACCTGTGAGCTTTGTTGCTCAAATAAACAAAGCATCACTTCTCTAGATTTGGAGAATTGATACCCCTCTGCTTTGTGCTGTTGATGCCTCATATCAAGGTTAAACACATCCAAGTGCGTCATTGGAGTGCAATTTTTTTTTTTTTTTTTTTTTAAACAATGTCCTAGGTTTAGTTTTATAAAAGCAACATGAAACATAAGTTCAGACACCCTGACAAAAGCTTTTGTAGCCTGTACTGTTTTCTGGAGCCTCTGTTCAAGGCCCAGTGTGAAGAGACTGAAGGCTCATAGACTGTATGTTTCTGTGCTGGAGCAGCAGGGGCAGAGCGGAGCTGTATCTGGGGCTCCATTGGGCATTGGGAAACCACCTTAGACACCTTAGAACCTTAGACAGACATTTATAAAAACAAAAAAAAGTTAATACATATACAACCCGAATTCCAGAAATGTTGGGATGTTTTTAAAAATAATAACAAAATGAAAACTAAAAAACTTCATGAGCCAATATTTTATTCAAAATTGAACATAGATAACATAACAAATATAACACTGAGAAATTTTACCATTGTGCTCAAAATTAGCTCATTTCAAATGTCATGGATTGATAGTTGGCACAGGGGCAACAAATGTCTGAAAAAACAATATATTTTAAAAAGATTGAGCTGGGAGAACATCTAGCAACTAATCAAGTTAATTGATTTCAGGTCTGTAACATGATTAGCTATTAAAGGGATATCTTAGGGAGGCAGAGTCTCTCAGAAGTAAAGACGGGTAGAGACTGTCCAATCTGTGAAAAAGTGTAAAAAGATTGTGGAATACTTTCAAAACAATGTTACTCAACGTCAAATTGCAGAGGCTTTACACATCTCATCGCCTAAGTCAGGTGTGTCAAACTCAATCGGAGCTGGGGCCAATATTAGAAAACCAGTCTTGGTCATGGGATGAATAAGATAATTGTATAAATAATAAAGCCAGCCTGCAGTATTTTTGTTCTCAGTTAGGCTACAATAGGCTTTTTAACATAGAATAATACTTCCCCACAGAACTACAGGTGTAGATTTGTGGTTTTAAGGGGCTTTGTAGTTTTGTTTTAAATCAGAACTTAGAACTCAACAAATAACAACAAATAGGCCACAGACTACTGACTAACACTGGCCAATTATTTATTTATTTAATATTATTTACTGCCACAGTTACCCAACTCCTCATATAAGACAAGTGTTTTCATCAGGTCCACTCTGTTTTACTGTGACAGTGGGTGCTACCAGCAGATAAATATTTAGGTGCATGCCATGCCCCTTATGTAAATAAGCCCAGCACAACTTTAAGCTGAGTCAGCTCCTACACACAAGCGGGTATTATAGGCCTACTTTACTATTATTCAACAAACTACTTTCCACCTCTCTGTCCTCTGCAGGACACAGTGTGAGCAGGATTATACCTCTTTCTGGGCAGGTTTAGCTCGCTGTGTGTTAATGAGTGCATTAGAGCACAAGTAGCGACAGAGAGAAAGGAAAAAGAGCGACGGAGGGCAGTGCTGTGAATGAACTTAGACAACTCTCTGCTGATAACTTGGTTTTACTGACAGTGTGACACAGGCTCTGTTTAAACTGCTGCTGTCTGTTTTTGGAGACGGGGTTTGTAAAGGTGATGTTCTTACAATGCTGTGCGGTTGGAGCCTGTTTTTATTACTGCCACATTAGCTCAACAAACAAAGTTCAGAGTTTACAGACAGTCCCACCTGTTTAAGAAGCTCCTGCTCTCACTGACCCCTCTTTGTCCATTTATTTTGTGGAAAGTTAAAATTTCCTGTCGGAGAATCCGTCACTCTCTCTCTGCTCCTGTGGCTAGTTAAATGCTGCTCGCTAAAACAGCGGGGGAGGGGCAGTGCCGGCGCGCAGCGGCGCCGCTTCTGCAGTGCATTATGGGAGATGTAGTTCAAACAGATTGAGCACAGTTTATCGCCGGGCTGTTATTAATATAAAATGGAAATGATCTCACGGGCCAAAAGAAATTATCCTGTGGGCCAAATTTGGACCACCGGCCTTAAGTTTGACACATGTGATCTAAGTGCATAACACCGTCAAAAGATTCAGAAAAACTGGAGAAATCTCTGTGCGTAAGGGACAAGAATGAAGACCTTTATTGGATGCCCGTGGTCTTTGGGCCCTCAGACGTCACTGCGTCACTCATCAGCATGATTGTCTCGATGACATTACTAAATGGGCCCAGGAATACCGGAATACCAGAAACCACTGTGGGTAAACACAACCCATTGTGCCATCTGCAGAGGCCAACTAAAGCTCTATCATGCAAAAAGGAAGCCATATGTGAACATGGTCCAGAAGCGCCATTGCGTCCTGGGCCAAGGCTCAAGGCAAGAATGGGGCCAAATTCCAACACCAAAACTCCAGAAACTCATAACCTCTATGCCCACATGTCTTCAAACTGTTTTGAAGAGAAGAGGAGATACTACACCATAGTAAACATGCCCCTGTCCCAACTATTTTAAGACCTGTAGCAGGCATCAAACTTGAAATGAGCTAATTTTGTGCTTAAGTGTAAAATTTCTCAGTGTAAACATTTGTTATGTTATCTATGTTCTATTGTGAATAAAATATTGGCTCGTGTGATTTGAACGACTTTTAGTTTTTATTTTATTCAAATTTTACAAACATTCTAACATTTCTGGAATTTGGGTAGTAGTTAAAATGAAGTTTTGATGTGTTTTGATAGAAACATTTTTTGTCTTGAATTTTGGAGATAAGGGAGAAAAGTAAAAACATAAACTGTGCCCATATTTTTACTACAACCTAGCATCAGAATACAGGAAATTACATGAGTTTTTTTCAGACTTTCCTGGAGAGGGACCCCCAAACCCCCCTTCTTGAATTTTCTCAAAAAACAATCTGCAACACACCAGGATCTACATTTCATTTGCACAAAGAACCAGGGCTGGTTCTAGTAAGGTCCCTGCTTCTCCCAGTTTGCGAAAGAGAACTAAAACTACAAATTGTACCCATATTTTTTACAAGTTGGTAGCCAACTATAATATTATATTCTCTAAAATGTGCTCTAAAACTCACCAAAATACAGCTAATTGTATATGTTTTGTTCAAATTTTCCTTGGGGATGACCCCCAGACCTGCCATATAGTCCCAAACACTTTCAAATCACTCTCTACATGAAAACCTGTCTCACACATTTCAAATACAGTATAATTATAGACTGACTCCATGTTGGGTTCACCCACTTCCCAAATTCCACTTTAACCCCTGCCTAATACCCATCCTGCTCATCTTTTAGCATACTAATATTATTGTTCCAAAGATGGGGTGTACTTAGATCAGTGGATTGCTATTAGTATTTGTACCAAGTAAATCATGGCTTTAGCTACAGATGTACTTCAAGCAGTTTGCCAACATGCACTGCCGGACATACATCTTTCTACAAATTACACCATGTTAACACAAGATTTCTTCAGCTGATAATTTATTCAACACAAGTGAAGTCCTGTCAAGGTGAAGAGCTACTGAGCCAAAAGGCTGCTCTGACTATTAATTGCTTTTGATCAGTAGTTGATGCATAATTAAAAAAAGGCTAAGCGAGCAGCAGGGGAAAGTGCTGAACCAGAGGAATACCATTACAAAGAGCGCCATCTGAGTGCTTGCCTGGCTTCAATTTTAAAATACTCAACACATTCAAAGAAAATTTATCTAAAAGTGAATAGTCCTGTCTTACTGTTTGTCTCAACATGGTGAACGACTTTTTCACATTCAAAGATTTTTCTGTCCCCCGCATCCATTTCTGTCCACTATGAGCAGCTGCTCATATCTGTTTACAAATTGCACTGTACAAGTCACTTTCTCACATTAATGAAGAATACATGGTGCCTTTAAAAAAGCTCTGCGTTGTATATTTTCCCAGCGGTAATAATTAATTTTACTCTGTGCCCCACTGTTTATATGCAGTCTAAAATAGGCACAACTCATTAGCCTCATTAGTTGCTCCTCACCTTACATGAACTTTTACCTTGAGTTCACAGAAACACAAAGCTTATTTAAACAAATAGAATATGAAGCTTATTTTAGACAATATGAGTGAATCTTAGAGTTGCTGATTAAGACTGGAAAATGAAATACAAACAACAAACAAGACACTAGAATGCACACGTCTGCCTATCTTGTAAGCTATAGGGCCCAGACCTGGACTTGAACAAGGTATCTTGTGTAAATATTCAATTTGTTGTGCCACAAAATGTATAATAATAAAGGATTCATTAAAACTATTTGTTTCTTTACTGACATATTGTGGCTACATTTTATACCATTGCTCAGAATATCTAAAAAGTACAGAAAATCTTGGAATCATTACTGATAATTACAAAAAAATATCCAACTCTGACTTATTCTGTACTGATGTTTGTTCCACTGATCCTTGAAGAGCACTTGGCCTTAAGAAATAATCTTTTTTGGACCCATTGATGCACTCACTTTGTAATTTAAGATCTGACTCTGACTTATATTGGCTGCTTATGGTAACTAAACAATATAATAAGCCACTAACAGATTTCTACTAGTAGAAGTAATTCTGGTACAAATCACTACAAAGGGCAGTAGTACGGATAGATTATTTATGGTGCAACCTCAAAAGGAGCCTTCTGCACAATGACTTGCATATTAGCTTGTTCTTGTCTGTAAAGATCAATATTGAACACTTACCGGTATTCTGTAAAATGTATTTTTCCTAACTGCACCAGCCAAGTTCCTTATTATTTCCTTTGTGTAGCAGACAGACCCACTTATTGTAGCATCTTGAATGAACTGCGAGATTTAGTTAGACTGTCTGCCCAACAATGCAAAGCTTCTAGAGAAATGTCTTTAAATTATGTTGCTCTCTTTGTACATAGGACCCGGTGGCTCCATATCTACAGTTACACTCCAATTACTGAGGTGATAGACCTTACCTTTCCACATACTACTCTCATTTAAGTTTAATTTGGACACATTCAATTTCACAACCAGGCAAATGATCTTCTACAATGAACTATATCTATGTGCTGAGTAAATGAAAGACACTCTGCTCTCTAAGCTCAAATCCTTTCTGATTGGTTGATGGGCCATGACATCAGATCTCACAAATTAAGGGCATTAACATCATAGTGATGAGACCAGGTGTAATAGAAACATTATGGTTTTACATAGTACAGAAGTGAGAGATCAAGTGCATTGCAAGCTAATCTTAAGGCCGCTCTGATGCCTCTGAATTACACCCATCTGCTTCTATCTATTAAAGGGGCTTTTAAGCAGAATATTTGATGCTTGTTTAATTTAGATCGCAGCACGAGAGACCTCAAAAGGTGTAAAGTAGATTAAGGAACTAATGAGAGCCGTTCATCCTGCAGCTATCACATCTGCCAAGCACGTAAACTAGAGCCATTCAATTTTTGCAACAGATGCCAATATGTCAGGGAAACATTATTAATGGTTGTAGAAGGATCTCACATTGGCAGGTATTAATTTACATGTGCAAGCTCATTTTCTAGGGAGTAAGCTGTAGAACCACACTGCTTGTTTATCCAGCTATCGTCACAGTGACAAAGATGGTGGAAAAACTGAGGGACCAGCTGCCCCAGTCCATTACTGCAATCAACTGTGCACACTTCTCATTCTCTGACACATTTGACAATCTGGATATAATGGCAGAACTAGACTATGGCTTTTAAAAGGCTCAATTAGGCCCAACTGAAGGAGGGAAGAAAATCAGCATGTTACTTAATGAATGTTAGGAGGCAAGTGATTATGACATGTCGGGAGAATGGGACCGGAGCATAAAAATGAGCTGATTCGAATGGACGCATTAGCAGTGATAACGATTTATGTGACACGGATGTATCTGACTAATACACATCACCCTAGAAGCATGACTTGGAAATGAAATTACATGATTTTAGCAGAGGAGGGGGGGTTTGAAGGTCAGCATTAAGAGGAAGGTCACAGGTATGACCGCATTAAACAACAATGATTCAAATTCAAACTGCTTGGTCTGCAAGCAAATTGGCCAGGTTCTTGCCTTGTAGGTTTCAATGCAAGTGCAGCTGGATAAGAGCAGTTGGCATATTTTTCTAAACCCCTATATACTAGTCTTTGCTGTTTGCCTCAAGTCAGCAGTGGCTTGCCTTTTCACTTTATGCTTGCTTTACATCTGCATCTCGTCAATGCATACGAATTGGAGCAAAGATGCTTTTTATGTTATGTCTGGGAATACTGCTGCTAGCTGTTTACACACCTGAACTGTGATTTTGAGTTGGCATTCACGTCTTACACGTGATGTTATACAGCTCTAACATTTTAATATGCACATTTAAGCTCCATCTTGCTTTGGAGGAAAACAAATATGAAGTTTAGAAGATGACACTATGACTTCTTATCTATATAGGGTCCATATTGATGCTGTGCTTTGATCAGACCTCCCTGCCATGGATTGTGTTGTTGATAGCTGGGTTGTGTTTGGAGTTGCACTTAGCTCGAAGTCATCTCTTGTCCCGCTGCATTTATCAGTGTTGTAAACACAGAAGCGCGTTGCCAGTGCACTTCCACAGATGGCTCGATGAAGCACTCCACTTTGTTGTTCCTGTTTATTCAGCACTGCTCATCGCCATAATGAAATAGCTTCATTACACCAATTTGCACTCGTTCAGCAATCTGAGTCTGCAGATGCTCCAGCTGCACCTGTAATATACTCGGCCCACTCTTCTTCACACAACAGCCACTTAGATGACACAGAGAAATCAGCACGAATTTGTCTTCAAATTACATATTTGGATGAACTGTGTAAATCATCTTATGTGATACTGTTCTATTTATGTCTTACAAGTTAGGTTCATTTTCTATTGCATATACACCCTATATGCATTGTAATTATATCACAAAAGGATGAGCTATAAAAGCAGGTCTGGTTAGGAAAATGTTTCAATCAGTCTGTTAGTCTCTAGTCCCTACTGAGCACACAGGTGCATTTTAATTAATGTTGCTTAGTCTACTGATGGCATCATAACTAAAAGTTTTCATTCAAGCCCAGTAGACTATATTCTGGTAAAATACATTTACTAATTGTGTTGTGTGCATGTAAACATGTAATTTCTTTCTTTAAGATTTCTTCATGCATTCACTTTGTAACTGGCGTGTTTATTAGCTGATACAACTCAAATACCCTTAACCTATTGTGCCTCAATCCAGCTTCTCTCCAGGAGGATCTTGACAGTAATATCTTATTTTAAAGGTCATATGAAAATATTGACATAAACCATATGCCATGAAGCTTCAAAGATATCTCCCTGAACAAACAAGAAAATGAAAGTAATCATTGAGGCAGGTGGATGGTAGACCTTCCTGAGATGAGTTCTCCTTGACATTTAAGCATTTTTTGTTATTCTTATTTGTTTCCTTACTTCAGTAAGGTATCAATCCTGATGTTCTTCCCTTAGCAGTATGGAGGTTGGTATTTATGTATTCTATACTGAATTGAATTTAGTCAAAGTCCATCAAGTCCGTTCCATCAGATAAACTAACACATTTCATGGTCTACAGTACAGGAGAGAAAAGTATGTTTTGTTTGTGCAAATCGTGACTGAAGGTGACACTAATATGAGGAGCAAGCGCTAAAGAACATATCAGGAGTGGTGCACTGTGCTGCTGATGCTATATGTGCCAGCAAGATCTATCAGTGTAATTGTCACTTACATCTGATAGCTCCCCCACAACTGCCTATACTCTACACTTTTAATTGGTACTCCAGCCAAGTGTAAAATTAGAAGTACACCAGACTGTATATTAGAAGGATTATCTTTGGAGAAGGCCATCTTCATATTGAATAGTGAAAATACATCTTTATACAATCTAGAGCTGAATATAAATGATTTAACAAGAGACAATCTGGTACAGGCTCCTAACTTTTTGCGACATTTGTAATTTTATGTCTATAGTAAATGAAAAGCTCATGTAATCTTCAGTCATTGGAAAGCAATTAGCTGTGCAAGTTCTTTACCCAGTTATGGCACTGGTGCATTGCTTCTCCAGACTGTGGATTTCTTGAAACTAACCATCATTTCAGAATATCCAATGCAAATGCTTTATATTCACATAATTTTCACATTGTAGAAGTTGTGATAACCCGAGGCAAGCAACCTAATTCAACAGATCCATCCCTCAGGAGTAATATAAACTTTTCCATTATGAGGAAAAATCAGGAGCACATTCCTCTAGCCTCTGATTGAGTCATGTTTCATAATTTCACTGGCCTTGGAGGAACTTGAGCTTCATTATTTTTTGCCCCCATATGTTTAGTATTTGAGTCCAATGCGAATGCTGGTGGAGGGCCCGGGGCTTCTCACAGTGTAGCAGATGGTGGCCTATTCAAACAAGCAGACACATTACCCAGGATTCCACTCTGTGCCTGGGCACTGTTGAAGGTTAGCAGCCAGACCAGCGAACAGTGGGTTAGCTGGCACCGTGGACACCGCTCTCTTCCTGGCATCTTCATTTTCCATTCATTGTGTTTTATTGCATTTTTCACTGTCAACTTTTACTAATCCCTCATCCATTTGGCACTGTCTGTGAGTGCAAACAAGCCTTAAGAGAGACTCTGTATTTCCAAACATTTTTTTTTACTGTTCATAACAGTCGTTGCAGAATGATTTAACGTGAACTCTGCAGATGGGCTTATTTGATTGATTTCATCTGCCTCGTTTGCGCCCAACAGGAGACAATTATGATGACCGGTCCAACAAATGGCTCATTTTAGCAGAATCTACTGTAGCAAAACAATAAATTCAGCACAGCTAGCACCATTAGTTCTTCAGGGCTTTTAAAGGAGAGGGACCCATAAGGCTAATCTTGTTGTAGCTCTCACCGTTTGAGGAATCCATGTGTCACCTTCCAGAAAATACTCAAGCCGCTCCATCTGCCACTGACGTACAATGGACCTTGATGTTGATAAATAAGGCTCTTAGAACATGAGTTGTAAGCCCTAATGGTGATCAAATGCCTCTTCCTTAATTGAATTGTCCGGCAGCCATTGCACATTTTTTGTAAGTGTATCAGGACAGAAACCAGGGAGGCGCAGGATTGGTGGTGCTGTGTTCCTTCAGACCCTGAATGGCTAATGAGTGATATTATTGCTTAATGCAAACAGACAGCCATTGAAGTGCAGTGGTTTCAGTGCGGCTGTAACATGATGGAATAATCCCCAGTGAGCGTGTCATCCATTTCATATGTCCACGGTTTTATTCATGGCTTCTTCCAGTCCTCAGTATTTTTCAGCCTCATCTGCCGCTTGGTCTTGTGTCCTCCCGAGCCTGTTTTCAGACTGCCTGTGGAAAGGTCAGCCATCATTTAGCCAGTGGAGAATGTGTTTGCTGGTGCCACATCCTCCTCAGCGTGTCCACAAGAATTTACACAACAGCAGTGGAAAATGTCAGTACATACTGAGCATGGTGATAAGGCGCTTATTGCAATATTTTTCTCTGCCTCTGTAATTTAGACTAAAGAGCACACCTCTTGGCACAGAAAGAAATGACAGGGATTTTTGGAGAATCTGAGTCAGAAGTACATGGACCCTCCTTTTCCTGACAGGATCCTTGTAGCTTCCTATGTCTCAGCAGGAAGTGCAACAAGTCAGACTTCTCCGTCTTTCAACCCCAGGCACACATACGTTCAGTACTCTGTCTTCGAAAGTCTTGGAACACTGTGCCTTTGTGTTTGTCAGTTCACTGTCAGTCTCGCAGTTCACACATAGACTATAGACAGAGTTTACACACACCCTCACACTCAGCATAAATCACTAGTTTTTCCTACTCTACGGGGGTTGGCACAGTCTGAGTTCCTCCCTCCTGTTAACTTTCTTCATCTGCCTAATTTCCTGTCAGTTCCTTGGAGACACCATCTCAGCAAAAAAATGTTTTATTCATTGACAAAAATACAGAACCTGAGAATTACTCTTGTCAGAGATTAGGAGCACAACTGTGCATAGCAGAGAGATTATGAGTGTTGAACAGTGAGCTGCAGCCACCTCAGCCGAGTGGAATCCAGAAGAGAGTGGTTGAAGGCAGCAGGTGCAGGAATGTGTTCTTAGCTCTGAGCTTGACTGGTCTTGTCAGCGTACCCTTGGCACACTGCAGTCTACTAGGAGAGGGGGGATTTTGACGTAAGGTAATGGACATCTGTGACATTGAGTTCTATTCTTCTTGTACCAGAAGAAACTATGTACATAAACTGTTGTAGGTCTATTTATGCACCAGCTGAGTTTTATTGTATTGGCCACAGAGCTAAAGAGGGAGAGGAATCCAGGGCTTTCATTTGGAGTTTTTCATTTGGTGTTCACAGCACATGCAACAGCCCTATGTAGCCCTGACACTGTATTTTAGACCCATAATGGATGGTTCTACTCTATAAGGTGTTATTAGTTTGTGTGTAACATGTGTGTTTTTATGTTTGTGTATGCGAATAATTATAATTACCAACAGCGTGACTTAAAGTAAGACATGGCCTATAACATTTCAGTTGAAGTTTAAAGGAAAATAACTGTGATATCATGATGTCCCTGTGACACAATGACGCATTATGCTTAACTTTGCCTCATGCATCTAGAAGATTTGAAAGATTTTTAGGTAGGCATCCATTCTGGGCTATAGTGAGATGAGCAGCTCACAGGATGATTACAATTCTGAGGTAAACAGCAGATGCAGGGGGAAAATGAAAGTGAGTTGGGCATCAGCGTTCACCAGCTGCCCTGCTTCCCTCACCTATGTCTCTGCTGTGATAAAAATGTAATTTGCTTGTTCAAATTGCATTCCTACTCTGTATTAATTTTTTCATGAGGTCATTAGAAATAAATACAAACAAATACACATGATGTTTTACACATGATGTTTTGGCTGATAAATGGCATATATTTTTCCTCTTTATCAATGTGACTTGGAAGTGTTATCACCATGTGCTGTGCTGCTATTCTCATTTTGCCAGGACCGCATTCAGTGATCCAGGAATTGGGTGAGGAAAGCGTTACTCATGCAGCATCATGCCTTTTTATTGGCATGAGTGTTTTTATGGGATTGCCACTGGCTTCTGACTGCGTTGTTCTGGTTTCGGTAACATACATTTTCTAAGGGACAGTGCCTTCCAACTCCTGAGTCCAATTCCAGTCAGTCTGTAATGACAATTCTGGAACAGTGACAGTGCCTTTTCCAAAACACGGCCCTGCCAGAGCATTCTCATGGCCATAGTTTCATTAGTGGTGTTTTTTTTTTTTTCTTGGGAATTGGGCTATAAAAGTCGGTGGTGTGCTGACGGATGCTTGGCGGAGGTTCCCAGGCGACTATTGCTGCTGGAGGAGCCCACGTGGCACACTGCAGCCACATGTCTGGGGCCCAGCCAACTGTGAGGCATTGTAAAAGTGAGGCATGGTGCCCACAGCTGACATGCAGCTTAAACTCATATACTATTGTTATACTCCATACACTACTAGCAGCCTATGATTGATAATCCTTTCTCTTTATTACCTCAGTGGTCTAATAATAAAATGATATGGTCATTTTGATGAATACTCGGTCAATATAAAGGGAGCATTTTGTTGAGCAATTTATTTTATAGGAATGTAAAACAAAAAAACAATTAATTGACACTGATGTATATAATTTGGCATTGATTTACTGAAGCTTATTTTTCAGGAGGAATAAACATTATAAACACATCTATACAATGGTGTTTTAACCATTAAATGGTTACTAATCCTTAATACTCAACTCATTCTTTATATTGGTTATTCTAAAGTTTAACCACAATTTATTTGTATTGGTAAAAATGTTGCAATTGTTTTCTGTAAAAATAAAATGTATATAGTAAAAGGTATATCTTGGAGAATATCTTTGAAGTTGAAAATTTAAATTATCACACAATCTGTTTGACTCAAAGTGCTGTAAACAGGCTATATGCAGACTATGCACATGCACAAGGCCTCACAAGCTGCTAGGGGGCCCCTAAGCTAAATGTTGACTAATAAATATTATCCTAATATTTTGGACTGTTGTGGCATTGTGTTATTACTCTGAGTAGATTATTGCTCAACTGAGTTAGTTGTAGTCTAGCTTATTTTCCTTGTATTGTCATTTTTATCAGTTATCTTGCTTGAGTGGCCCAACTTAAGATGTGTAATTTTAATATGAGACGTTATCATGGCTGTGTAAGTGTAATTGTGGCATGTTGGTGGGTATAATATGGATTAGGAATTCGTCGTAGTAAAAAAGGGGCCCCCAAACAGCATCTTGCGTAGGGTCCCCAGAAAGCTAGAAATGCCCATGGCTCTAAAGCTTGCAGGAAAGGTTGAAGGATTTTCTCATTATCTTGTGGGGACTATCTTAGTCAAGGTTCATGTTACAGCTTGTTTTTTGTGGGTAATCACTTTTGTTTACAAGAGCTCATTTTCCACTGCACACCCCTGGGGTCCATTTGCATTCATTGTTCAGTCTGGAGTTTTGTGTGGGTCTCACTCATTAAATAAAATGAGACTGCCTTTACGGGACAGCTACGCAGTGTGTGAAGAGGCCATGAATTAAGATGTTTATTTGGAGATAGGCTAAATGCATGTTTGGTGACATTTTTATCATGCAAGCACAGTGAAGGATTTGCTTTTTATCATAGTTTTATGTTGCTGTGATTTGGCATAGTTGTAAAATATCTGAATTGGCCACACAGCATGTACTTCTGATAAAGATAAACCTTGTTTGTTTTCATCTGAAATACAATAGATTGTACTATCTGTATTTGCTATTTCCTCTTTGTTTACTCCTCAGGGGACAGTACAGAGCTGTATTGATATGAGCACTCTCCCCATGAATTTTCAAGTGCTATAATTTTCAACAGTAAGGCAAGTGAAAAGCTAATGAAATTTTCAAAATGCGTGTGTTGTAAAAAGATTCCTCAGCCTGCAGTTGCACCGCTGTCAAATATTGATTCAAATGGCAACAAGAGATCGGAGTCCAGATTGGGTTACTGTGTGACACATCAGTCAGAGGGATTATGAGATCTGTTAGATATCAGGGAAAGACAATGTAATCATATAACAATATGACAACAGAAGAGATTGAATGGAAATAGTGTTGCACTGCTGATGCAATATTCATGACAGGTTTATTGTCACGGGACAAATGATGGCCATCAACAAGCGGTAAATGTCCTAGTTCCAATTTTGCTTTGGGATTACTCTTTTAGACCATATTGATTTATTGTTTGTCTTATATAGGTATGTTTTTCCATATAGGAAGCGATGATATTCTTTTACAGTTTTCTGTCTGTGAAAGTGACTTTGCTTTTAAAATGGGCTAGCCCTAAACTGGTTATAATGATGTTCAGTTGACTCAAAATAATGATGTATTCTCTTTCACTAATCTATAGCATTCTTGAACACTAGGAATAGTTAGACTAAAATTTGATGCAGTATACTTCTACCAAGGAGATGATGGTTTTTGGTGTGTCAGCAAGATAACTCAAAAAGTACAGTTTTCAGGGAACGACACTAATGGGTCAAGGAAGAAATGGTTTGTTTTTGGTGTGGATCTATTTATTTTTGTATTTTGTGTGAAATGGGGCCCAATGTACTCCAGCTACAAGGGGCATCTGGGTCAGTAAAGGAACATTTGTTATAATGGGATTCTTTACTATTGTAAGATAAAGTCTTTGTGGTTCAATGGGTAGACTAGAACTTTTGTAGCAGATCCCTGGTTTGAGTTCAGACCTGGGCACTATATTTACCATTGTGATATAGGTTCAATGCTTAGCATTATTTGCCCTTATGACTT
This sequence comes from Bostrychus sinensis, assembly GCA_020698575.1. NCBI lineage: Eukaryota > Metazoa > Chordata > Actinopteri > Gobiiformes > Eleotridae > Bostrychus > Bostrychus sinensis. The sequence continues at coordinate 19,688,321 of CM036242.1, forward strand.
GCAGTTTAAAGTTTTGAGGGGTTACGGCATAAAGTTTGCACAGAAAAATGTTGCTAAAAATATTACTACTACTTTCAGGATACAAACTATTATTAGTTTGTTGTATAGACCAAAAGAGTTATGTAAGAACTTTAAATATGGGTACCCTACCATACCACTTATGGGTAGCCCTACCACTGAAGCTAAGATTATATTTCTTGGTCCACTGCACTGCTGTGTCTACATTGTCAGACTAAATAAGGTTAGATGGAGTCCTGGCTCTGACGATGTTCCAGGAGCTTCTCTGCAGGCTCTTTTTGTCTGATCTAATGGAAGTTGAAGGGGACGGACAGCACACACTCGAACCACACTAAACACTCCTTCACACTTGATACATTACGGAGCCAGATTGAGTAGATATAGTTTAGACTGAGCAGTAGTGCTCAAAATAATGTAACACACAGGCTCTTACAGTATGTTTCTTAGGCTTTGTTCCAATGGTGCATACAAACTAAAGCTAGTCTAAAATAAACAGCACATTAACCTTGTTTTACTGTTAATTAACTTCCTGATGTTACTAGATGCACTGCAGGTATATTATTATCAGGCTTGTGTACACTATAGCACTATAGGACCAATTTGTCTCTTCACCAAAATACTCAAATCAAGGCCTTAATTGACACAGTAACAATATAGCTCATGATTACAGTTTAATTGTGTTGGTTTGTTTCTATGTAAGAACTGGATGACATTTTTGATATTTGTGGCTCAAAAGAGTGAGATTTACTCCTAAACTAGAAAATCCCCTGGTTTGTTCACAGGTCTGAGCTCTATCTTTATTGTTGTGGATACGGCCACTGCCTTGGTGGAGGTCTGGGTCTGCTTCTTGTTCATTGTGACTACAAATACTGGTTAGATTATTCAATTAACAATAAAGAGTAGCCATTTATAATACATTTTCTCCCTTGGGGAGAAAATGTATTATAAATGGCTAGGACTTTTAGGTCTTATATGTACACCTACATTTTGTGTTGCAGTACAGGCCGGGGTAATGATAGTAGCATAGCTGCTAGCTGCATAGAAAAGTCTGTAAATGATACTTGTCATTGTGGCAAATCAGACAAAGCTCAAGACCCTGTCACTTGACAAATTGTCATGTTTAATCCTGTGGTGGTCATACAGTGTTGGTTCACTCTTCAGAAGGTTACAGGGACTGGATGTCGCCCAGTGGTATAAACTGTGTTTGCAGCTTAGCGTGCTAATCCACCCTTACTGTATTTACACTGGCTCCTGTAATCAGGTACTCTTCTGAAGGTCATAGCAGCACACGTAGAAAAACTGAGGTCACTGCTGTGTAACTATTTGCATTGTAGGAATCCAAAAGCGTGTTCCCAGGGGATTTGAACACCCAATAGACTGCAAGTATTGGTAAACAGGTCACAAGGCCACTCTAGCAGAAATAGCCATCACTGATGAAGGGAACAAATCAATACAAAACAGCTTCACTTTTTTTTTTCTTTTTAGCCCCGAAGATGCCACTGCTCTTTCTTCGACATAATGAATATTTATGCTCCCCCACTGAACAGCTTACACAATAATTTCTAATTTGCTGGAGCTTCATCCCCATTTTATGCTTGAAATGCCTCATAATTACCCTTGACTTTGAAGTTTAGGGAAGTAGCAGAGGAGCTCCAATGCTGTATTTATAAAAGCTTATAGCATGCATTTGTACAAACTCTTAGAGTTAGGAAATGCTGGGGTCATCCTCAGTTCATATGTTTAACCAAAAATTGCTGCGGCTTTTGTTTGCTACACGCTTTGTAAGTAAAAAAAAAAAAGTCAGCTTCAGCATCCATCTTCACTAATGAGAGACAGTTCAAGGAGAGTACCCTGTCTGTCATCTGCTCTGTGTGGAAATGATACTACAAAATATTCTGTCGTGTTATTGGGTCTTATCTTCTAATCGAAACTGAAATGTTTAAAAATGCAGGAAGGCTTGGAAGAAGGCAATACTTCCTGTGTATAGCTGTTAGATGTTAAGCTTTGCCTATGTTTGGCATGGCAAATTCAAGCCTTGACGCTGAACCTATGCTTGTGCGCAGTATACTAAACTCAATTTCCCTCACTTTCTTCTGACACCATTTTAGTCCATTACAGTCGGGATTTAGGTTATCACAGGCAGCTTGTTTAAACATTGTACTCTGAGTTGATACATTCATGACCTCTGCATGACCCCTCTCAGTTTGATGTTTTCTGTATCTCATTCACTATCAACAGTTCTTAACTCTCTCCTGCATGTCACCCGTCTCCTTTCTGTTGTTCACCAAAGTCGTTTAGATGCTGAATGTTGACATCCCCCCAGGGAATCTGAAGGGGTTTGGGGAGGTGGGAGCATGATGGTGTGAGGGGGTGTTGCCACAGGCTGATCTCTATTAATGGGCTATTGACCCCCATTGGGAAGAGGGCATGAAGCAACTATCCATCACCAGTACATCCTCATGTCCCCCTCTGTGAAGACCACACAGATAGATTAGCGATCACGCTGCCAACTTCTCTTCTGTCTTTTACTTCCTACAACCAATCCCATTCTAGCAGCATCTTGCCCTACCCAACCGCACAGCCTGAACTCTGGATGCACCCGTCTCTAATCCACAGTCAGTCTTATCACAGCCAAAGGAACAATAGTCACAAAGCTGCTCTAAAGCAGAAAAATAGCTCCTCTCCCACAAGGCTTTGGAACCCCCGTTCCACTGAACAGCAGCCAAGCAGCCTGTCACTGCTGTACATTAGGTCCTTCTCTTCCTATCAAGGACTTTTGTATATGTTTGACCATCGTCCAAATGAAATGTCTTCATTCCACCACAAATGACTAATAGAGTCTGTCACACTCATCTTTTTGTTTGTGCATTTCCGAGCTGCTTGACACAGCTGCAAGGGTAGTTGTGTGATTCATGTAGGTGGATAGAGGCACTTTTCCAGCGTGCTGTCTCTATCCATCTTCTAATAATGGGCTTTCACCTTAGTCCTGACGAGGTGTAATTGCAATAGCTCCCTACAAACGATCAATGGCCCTGTCCCTGGTTTGCCCTGCTGTGGATAAGGATTTACATACTGTAGCTGACACATAGTTACTTAGTGTCCTTACATTATCCAGGTTAAACATGTCCAGGTGATTGCTCATTACTCGATCACATGAGTTTTTAATTAGTGACTCGGTTGATTTGACCAATCTACCGCATGCATACTAAAAATACATATGTGGCATCAAAATTAAGTTTTTCTTAAATTTCTAGGATAACTCTCTGTTGTCCTGCAAAGATTTCTGCCTTGTTAAACATTGCATGAATGCTTTTTCACTTTCTTTGTTAGTATTTATTGGTGTCATTAATTCAATCTTTAAGTGTAGATCTTTCAAAATTTTGATAATAATAAAGCCTAGATGAAGTGTTACGGTCTTTAATATCAAAATATCAAAACTTACTATTAAGTATAAACAATTGCAATAAATTGAACATAAAAAAATGATATTTCCACTTAAAGTTGTGGAGTTGGAAAAGTTTCTAAGAACAGTGTGTAAGAAACAAAAAACTTGCTTTGCATTTATTATATTAGAGCTTCTGTCCTCACTCACTCTGATTCACTTCCTGTCAGACCCTTTTGTTTATTTCTCTGTCTGTGACAAACTTGCATCATCTGCCTGTCCCTAATTTTAACTCCTCTCCTCCCATTTACAATTCACTCAACATAAGTATGTACCCACTGTCCATCCCTCTTGATTTCTACATTGGGTATGTTGTATCTTTAGACATTTTCTGAGCTCCAGTAAGAGAATAAATCCATATACTTTTCAGTGTGATGTGGAAGACAGTCCGGAGCATCTTTTCCTGTACGTACAGCTAAATTGGCAAATAAACACCAAGCCTGGGTTCACAACAACTAATGTGACTTCTCTAGTGTTAAGTGTTGGAAACAAACTAGATACCTTTACACAAGTAATTAAAGTATTTTTTTCTAAAACATATGACAGTCATTTTACCTTGGCAATATAGGTCATAGATTTTATTGTGTAAAACAAAATACCTTCACTAGTAGCCCTTAGTAATAGTAGTAGTGGGAGATGTTGTAGTAATAGTAGTAGCAGCTGCATTAGTGGTAGTTGTTGTTGTCGGAGTAATAATAGTAAATATTATTGTGTTATAGCAAAGTACTTTCAGAATTACTTGTAGCTGTAAATGTGACATTAATTTTCTTTTACTTCAACTTAAGTAACTTCTCCATCTCTGCTATTCCTATAAACAATAACTTCAAATGGTGTTTTATCATTGGTCATCAATTTTTCTAGTTGCTTATTTATTAAAAAGAAAAGAGCAGAACAACAGCCAAAGTTAAATAGACTCTTAGGTTTCTAGTTCTCTGTGCTCTACACTTGGCACAGTGTCACTACAAAGCAGAGCAAACGGTTTTATTACTTTAGTTTTCTCTTCAGGGGAATGATGAAGACACAGCAGCACCAACGGCAAACAACCACTAGACAAATGGACAAGCCTCAAGTGAAAAATACCTACAAAAACATGATAATGGATTAAAAATTAGTTGAGAAAGATTGTGAATGAATGCAGGATAAAAGAATACAATCCAGCTCTTGCATACTAATTTCCCTTTTGTTTTTGCTTCTTTTGTTCTTGAAAACACTACGAGGCGTGAAAATGAAATTGGGGCGAGACGTGCGCACAAGGCTGACAGAATTGTTTTGTCTTTGCTTATAATAACTATTGTAGTGGAGGTCTGTTGGGAACCACTGGCAGCTTGATGACTGTCTCAGCGCCACTCACTAAGCACACACACTGAACTGTCATCCACTTCCCAGACTGACACACTGCACCCCTGGGTGGCCCCTGATAACTCAAATCTCCCGGCTGCTGCAGGTGCTTTGACCCTGTTTGTTCTTCAAAGATGTGGCCAATCAAACGCAATGAAATCAAAGGCAGAGAGGCTTCGCAAGAGCCCTGCCACGGTCTTCAATATTGTGAATTATGACTGCTGAAACATGCAGGTGAAGTGTGTGGAATAAAACGGCGTTTAGTATTCATGTGCAGTTTAACAGCATCTAGTCTGTGAATGTGAAAGCAGCTGTTACTATTTCTGTCTTTTCAGCAGAGAGCTTAAGCACAGATTGAAACACTTCACCAATTCACCTTGTTAACATTTAAAGTGAAATGATAATAAGTGCACAACATCAGGGCGCCTTTAGTACCTCAGGTGGGCAGTCCAAATCCTCGAAGCCTTAAGATCTCCTGCCTATTGTTTTCCTCAGGTCCAAAGTCAATTGCATTTAATCCTTCACTCAAGCACAAGAGATCTTAGAATCTTCAGATCCAGGGGCTGTTTACTGCATTGAATTGTCTCTGGCTCAGTAGTTGTGGGTGGATGGCAATCAGCCAAATGTTAGATATTTCTGTCTTGCAAGAAAGCATCTTTAAGTCATTGTTAGCCTTCAGTCTTATTGGTGAAAAATATTAAGTGGGAGTGGACCTGATGAGGGAGCTGGTTCTTTATGAGCAGCAGGATGTTGCTGCCAGGTTGGATGCAGTTAATGTTTTTTGATTCAATCCAGAGCTCTTGGTCTGCCCTTGCATTGCCATGATAATATGCCCAGAGGATTCTTGTGAGCTAAGTGAACAGGAGCATCCCTGGATTTATTGTAGGGAATATATCCCCTTATTTCTTTAGTTTATTAATCAGTCAACAGCATGATACCAAATAATGTCACTATTGTCTAACTAAGTCTTACCTCAATGCTTTTGGTTTCATCTTTATTCAGCTTTTGCTTCACAGATTTGTCAATATTCATGCCTTTATTAGACTTAATACAAACAAATTTGGACTGTTCCTGTCTTTTTTTTCTATTGCTTTTGACAGATGGATGTTTTAGCAGCAAAATAGCACAAGATGTCTTAATAGCTATTAAGTGTTATTAAAACTTTGTATTTAAAATAATTTAACAAAGTTTTTATGTCAGTGTTTCTTAAGTCTAAGAGAGTAAATTAGGAACAAATGATGGAAAGGAAGTTTAGCATCTGGACAGGAAGTTTAACATCCGCTGTGTGTGGGGGGCTGTACTTCAAGGCTGGGTGGGGCGTCTGACCTTTGACCCTAAGCAAATTTTGGAGGTCATTGACTGAAGATGGACTGTGACTGTGTTTAAACTTGCAGCCCACTGCCATGTCAGTTGCTGTAATATGCCTAGACACATTTGTCCCCACCCAGCTTGCAGAGCATGCCTCCACATGAGCCAAGGAGGCCAGGAGAAAAGGGAACCAACTGGGGCTAGAGGAAATTTGGAGTTGATCAGTGCTGTTGTAATTAAATATTCTTCCCACTAAATTTACTCCCAACCCTCCTCTACTTGTCTTTTAACTTTCTGGCAGCATGTTTATATGTCTTTTGATGCCTGAGAAGCTCTAGTAGTACTTACTTATGCTAGAACGTGGCACGTCAGGATCAAAGCACGCTTGTTTGCCCATAGATGCTCTGATATGCACTGGTCTCACTTCACTCCACCTCTCCAACAGCCACCTCAGCCAATGGTAGCTCCATTAGGTCCTATGCATTGCTCATTTTTCCGCAAGAGCTCCCCTGGGCTAAGAGGCAATTATGCAGTAGCGTGGCATAATATTTCATTCTCTTCACTTCGCATTACTCCATGGCAGCGCTGGCCGCTAACAGCTTCATGTGGCCCAGGAGGAAGGGTGAAGGATGTTAACAACTTGATACAAGTGGAGGAAGATTGAGGAAGAGGGAAGGAGGCGGGAAGCTGGAGTAGAGGAGTTCTCAAGGGCGTGATGCTTCATTTAAAGTCAGGGCCCTTCCTACTCACAAGGAAACAAGAAGAGAGATGCTAGTCCCAGTTTAAGGCGGGACATAATAGAGTTATCCACTCATTCCTATCTGTTAAATTAACTGGCAGTAGTCGCTTGGTCTGTTGGTCTTTGTTACTTTGCTTTGTGTTTGTGTGGGTTTCACTTGAAGTTGTCTATGTTGTATAGTATTTTTAAAGTGTCAAAGTTAGCCACAACACTTCTTCTGTGGAGGTTTCTTTCCCCTGGAACTAATACATTGTGCCTTTAAGTCAAGTTGCACCAATACCACTTTTTTTCAAACTGATACAAGTATGAGTACTTCCCTTGAGTACTTACTGTTACCGAGTACTGATATGAATACTTAAAGGGATTACTTTATACAGTTACACTATGCACTATACTATATCTCATTCATCCTATTCCATGTACTCTTTTTGCTGTCCCCGCTCTGCATTGCTAAGTTATTTTTGACAACAGAGTGCTTTGAACACAACTAACCACAGCTAAACTTAGCTCAACATGGAGATGTTATACCTCATTTGAAAGGTTCCACTATTGAGCCGCTAAAATCATTTTAAAGATGTATTGAACATCTAAGCATAACCAGAGGAGATTCACCAGGACCCACAGCAGCTAACACAATTAGCAACTGCACTCCTTATGATTTATCAGACAACAGCTGCTTCAGACTCTGCACTGGTATCATTTTTTGACAATTAGGGCAACAGAAGGACAACAAAAGGACTACTGCTGAAGTTTTAGGACACATGTATGATTTGGGATGTCTGCTTGAGCAGAATGTAGAGCCAGCTTTGCTTTTAGCTCTATACATTTTGATTTGAAATCTTTCTACACATTTTTTACTGCTCAGCTGAGAGGTGAATGTCACGTGACAGCGGTGTAAAGTGGTATTGATTGTTGGTATCGGCCCACTTTCATGAATACGAGTACAAGTACTTGCACATGGTATCAGTACCAATACTGGTATTGGTATCAGTGCATCCCAATTTTAAATATAAAAATGATAGCGGCTTTCTGTCCTTTATTCTGCCTCTGTTCTTGTCTAGCAGTATGTGTGTGATACATAAGGCATTACTGCCCAGAACTGTTGTGTGCTTTTACTCAGGAAGGTTAAGTGCTGTGTGCATTTGCAGGTGCTTACCCTCACACTCTTACCTCTCTCTCTCCACCTGCTCTTGATTTGTTTTGTCATCAGTGGCCTCAATGTATAGTTACATTATAGTAAAGTTAATTTAGCTTGTCATTAACAACCAATTTTTTTTTTCTTGTAGAGATTCGGTCTGGAGGTCGAGCACCTAAAGAGGGTCCTGTCAGGCAGCTCCCTCTGTACGACACTCCCTACGAGCCTGCAGAGAATGGAGGGGACTTGGACCCAGAACGATTGCTCTGCCCCAGGGAGAGCCGTCTGCCCCAGGATGATGAACGGCCGCCCGAGGAGTATGACCAGCCCTGGGAGTGGAAGAAGGAGAGGATTTCCAAAGCTTTTGCAGGTATGATCTCCATTACTACACTACACGAAACACTACACTAAAACTATTTAATACATTTATGAAAGGATGTCTGTAAAGACTCTCACTCGTCCAGGGTAATTGCATCGCAACAAAAGGTAAAAAAGCCGCCATCTGGATTGGATTTTTAAAGTTGAAGACGTTTCACCTCTTATCCAAGAGGCTTTCTCAATTCTGAAATTGAACTGGTAAGAGAGCTGTTTTATATTCTCCTAGGAAGGAGGAGTTTTGACCTGAAACTAAATTCTATTGGTCAAGGCGACCACGAATAGCCTGAGTGGTTTTGGGTTGTTAGGAGTCCTTTGTCCTAAGCTGGAGTGAGAGTTGTTAACCCTCCCCAGCCTGGTCATCTCCTAAAGGTGTTAATGACCTGAGTGAAACTGGTTTGTTTTGTTTGGATTTCAGGAGACTGTTGTAGACAGAAGGAAGGTTGTATCTGAGCCCACCATTTCTGTTTAAAGAAGGTTTATCTTCAACTTTAAAAATCCAATCCAGATGACGGCTTTTTTACCTTTTGTTCAGATTTATGAAAGGAGGTTTTATCTAAGTGTTTTTTACATTGAAACAATAATTCTTCGTGCTGATCTTCAGAGCAGTAACATGTCCCATGTTTTTATTGGTGTATGTTTTTGCAAATGTGTTAAACAAATCACGAGTGGAACTTGCAAGCCAGATAGTCTGTTAACAGAACTGCATACATTTACTGGCTGTACTGTTGTGTATTGCATAGTGGTGTCTGAAGCTAAGGCAGTCTGCAAATCTTCTAATGTAATCTGGTCTACTTTAGGGATGTCTGCCTTTGAGACAGGGCTGCTGTATTTTGATTTCAAGCTTTTAACACAATTAAATCTGATATCTTCTTTCTTCTCCCTAACTAACTCAGACTATGTTTTTCCAGCTCTAATAAATGTGATTATGGCTTCTGGCAGGTCTGAGGGTTCTGGCTGCTGCTTACACTGCTAACACTTCCCTTTTTCTCCTTAAGTTAAAATACTAGAAAAAATAATTTGCAGGTGTCCAGTCTGCACTGATCCAGCTGCTACCTTTGCTGCCCAGGGGGGTGCATGGTTGGGTTTGCAGGTGCATGTAGCTGTAGGTAGTCTTTTAGCATGCAGCCATAACAACAAACAGGGCTGTTCCAGCCAATTAGCTTTTGTATACAAATAAGCACAAAAACCTTCCGGTGTAGAGTTAATTTTATTCTCCATTGGCCCTCTATCTTTATATACACTTTGTTCTTTTTTATCCTTGAACAGCTCTGCTTTGTTATGACTGCATTAGCTACGAGGGCTCATTAAGTGGCACGGGATCAGGTCCCCACAGAAGAACGGACTGCACCTCTAAATCCATCACAGGTATCACTACAGGGGCTGGGAACCTTCTTCTGTCTATCAATACAATTTACAGTCATTTCACTCAAGTCTGACACTGACATTTTAACTGATTTATTCCTGGTACCCAACTTAAGTGCTTTGATGAAGTCTAAAATAGAATACACTTGTATCGGTATTCTGATCTCTTTATTTGGGCATAGTGATTAACGACACATTATGCTAACTATATTCTGTTGCAAAGCTTAAATCGAAAAGTGCAGCACTTTCTTGGTTACAATTTAGAATGTTTCTGAATCTGCTCCAAAAACAGCTCCCAAAAAAGGACTGAATAATCAGTATTCTAGCTTGCAAAACCAAGAAAGTGTTTTCTCAAGTGTGAGTGAGCTGCATACCAATCTATACCCAACTAACAAGATTTTTTTTTTTTTTTTAAATCAGTGCCCGTTCTTTGAACAAGGTTCAGATTTATTTTTCGCAAAACTTTCATTTTGGTCAAATTATAATACCTAAGTGGTCAGTTGTAATAATATTAATGCCTTGGATTTATACAGCACCTTTCTAGATACCCAAAGGTTTGGGTAGGTTTGCATTATTTATTCACTCCTCAGACACACTCGGTGGTAGTAAGCTACTTCTGTAGCCACAGTTGCCCTGATGCGTAGCTGCCAATCTGCGCCTACAACCCCTCCGACCACCACCACACACAGGCACACTGATACATTCAAACAGGCAAGGAGGGTGAAGTGTCTTGCCCAGGGACACAACGACAGTATGCACCACCATCGTCCCAATTGTTCTATATAAATGACACTGTTCTTAAATAAAAATAATCTTTTTATGGTCTTTGTCAGACTTATTTTTGTTGTCCTTATATGTCTTGTATAAGTTATATAAGTGTATGTTGACTTTTTTTATATTCGCTTATTTTACATGTACTCTGCATTACTTTAAAGCACCCACTGCCTCTTGTTTACCTGTGAATTAAAGTCATCAAGTCATACTACTCTATGCAGCGATTACTTAGAAAGGGGCTACTGCATTTCTAATGACTCCTCTTCCTCATTATCTTTGTGTCAAGCAGCGCTCAGAAGTTTGTTTAGGGGTCTATTTACTAATGCATCCTTCTTTTACCACCCACTTAAAAACAGCATCCATCTTTTTAGTTGGTGATTAATTTAATTTCCACTGCAAACCTAAGAGCTGCCTGGAAATAGGAGCAATGCATTTATGTTGTCTATCAAGAAAGAAGAAAGCTGTGGTCTAACTGCTTTGATTTATTACTTTTGATTTGCTGTGTCTGTAGTGAGGCTGAAATAATTCTCTGTTATTTGAAAGATGGAATGAAGAAAAATGAGAAGGACATCTTTGGGCCAGACCTTCTCAGTCCAGGTTGTTATTTCAACAGTTGTCTACGGTGGCCCTGAAGGGCAAGTCACACCAACAAAATCAAAAACATGCACACAAATTCAGAAACATGCACACAAATTCAAAAACACGCATAGAAAAAAAAAAAAAAAAAAAAACGCACACAATTCAGAAACATGCACACAAATTCAGAAAGATGCACACAAAATCAGAAACATGCTCAAAAATTCTGAAAAGCACACAAATTCAGAAACACACGAATATGAAAACGCACACACATACAAAACATGCACACAAATTTGGAAACATGCACTACACATTTGAAACACAACACTACAGCAAATGAAATCACAGACAGGATGGTTGTGTGCTGTTTATACAAACGTCCCACTTTTTTAAAGCAGTTGAGCAAAGACTTTTGGATGATTATTTATTAGACTAGATCCCTACAGTCATGAGACCATGGGTTCCACCCTTTCCTTCATCTCACTTGCTGTAATGTTTCAGAGTTTGTGTGTGTGTTTCTGAATTTTTGTGCGATTTTCCAAATTTGTGTGCATTTTTCCAAATTTGAGTGCATTTTTCCAAATTTGTGTGCATGTCTCTGAATTTGTGTGCGTGTTTTTGAATTTGTGTGCGTGTATTAGAATTTGTGTGTGTGTTTCTGAATTTGTGAGCGTGTTTCTGAATTTCTGTGTGTGTCTCTGAGTTTTTTTGCAGTGTTTTTTAATCTGCTTTTTAATTTGCTGTTTTTTAATCCTTCAGGGCCTCTGTAGTTGTCAGTAAAACCCAGGCTTGAATCTACTCTTCAAAGTAACTTCAATGCCTGATCTCCTCTTCTCTCTTCACAGTCTATTCTTTTGAGGAACTACTTTACCTTCTCTTGTAAATAAAATCTAAATCCATGTGGAAAAGCAGGAAAAATAGGCAACCTCAGAGTTTGACAAGGGCAAAATTGTGAACTGTATTCCCACCAATATTATGTAGGTGGTCATAATATGCTTGATTGGTTTAAGTCCACATGTGGGCCACTTCTTAAGGGCTGCTGACATCCCTTAAGTATCTCTTTCCAGCCAACACTCTTGTCTTCCTTACTGGCATGACATTAGTTAGCTGGCCCACTTCCTGGAAACTCATATCTAGCATCAACATAAACATCAGCTTCACAGCGTTTATTTCAAGCCCGTCAATTGGAAACCCCACACCTCTCTGACACTTGCAGAGCTTAGTTCCTCTTCTATAATCCATAAAACCTACATTCTTTGGTATTGTATGTCCCAAACAGGCAATACTTGATGGTTGTTTGAGGGTGATGAAATTTTAAACTAGTAGCATCAAAAGGTCATAGTAGCTGTAAGTCAGCACAAGAGACATCTGCAAATGTTTGCTCACAAGGTTGTGTAATCTAAGAGGCTGTACAGCTGTATGTTTGCAATATTTTGTTTATATTGACCTTTCTTATGATTGGTGTGTAATATTAGTTTTGTCCCTGCAGATGTTGTGTATAGAAACACATTGATATAACTACAGTTGTTAAAATGAAAAGAAAAAGGCTATGGTACACATTGTAGAACCTCACTTTACATACCTGTAATGGATAATAGGAATTTATATGCTTGCTGTCCTCATATAATTTGTTTGCATTTTGGCTGTGTTATTAAAGAGAGAAAAAGAGGGGCCAAAGGGTCACCAAAATTATTGCAAAATGTAGAAAAGGCTTATTTTGTGTAATTCTGCTTTATTAGAAGCACTAAAATGCAGTAGGATCTTCTAATTTAAGGGTACATGTTTTACTGACCCCTTGTTGTGGCCGAAGCTACTATCTTTGACCCCCTCTTGCAATGATGGATTCAGACAGTGTTCCGGACCCTGGGCCCATTACAGACCTTTCCAAAAACTTGTGAGCAAAGCCCAACCTTTACAGAGGCGGAGGTAATATAATATATAATATAATTTATTTTTTCAATATCATCCAAGAAATGAACGTGTGTATGCAAACAAAATATTATCTGTAAATGAAAAAAGATCTTTGTAATGCATGGAGTAAGTGTAGAAAAGCTACATATAAAATAAATGGCAAGTGCTGCTGTGCCCTGGTAATAATGCAATCTGCAAAAAAGCCTATTTGTCTTCATTAATGATAGGGTTAGGAGAGCAGTCTAATGCTCCATGCTGCAGCACTTCTCATGTGCTATTCCTATCACTGGCTGCACACTCACTTTTCAAAACACTATTATTGTTCACCGGTGGGCTATCTCCTGACTCGTATGCAATGGAATGTAAATGCCCTTCCTTGTTAGGCTGCCGGAGAGCTGTGTACTTGTGCTTTGGTTAATCAGTCAGCCTGGATGCCCCCAGACATGTGCTCCCCAAAGTAACCTGGCTACTGATGGTTGATTGATGACATGAGAGGAATAAGAGTGAAGGAGACATCCTTTAGGATTTGGTCATCTAAAGACACAAACATGCAAGAGCAAGAAAGGTGAGATTGTCGGCTTTGACTATATGACACATGGCACTTTCACTCCCATCAGGGAAGTGAGCCCAGTCACAGCAGGTGTCGGATAGAGAGCCACTGTTATTTAATCTCCATGTCCTCTAGTCTGTTAACTGCTAGTAAGTCCTATCACTTGCCTCTTGGTCAGCAGGGTGCCAAGCATTTTACAAGCTTACTCCCTCAGGTCTAGGGGAGCTGGCTTAATTTTTACTGGCTCAACAACCCAATAATCTGATGCTGAAGTCTTCTGTCCAAATTATGGAGGTGTGCCTGTATATTATAAGCAGCTGTTTAGCATCAGCCCTGGTTCTGCGCCGTCACGACTCCTCTGGGCTCCTCTGCCACACACTGCTGATAACCTTCCTGACAGTGCTCTTTCATGAGACTCAAATGTGGCTTGCCATCTCTCACTGAGCCCTGCCATGTGTCTTATCTTCACTCACACACATTGGCCACACACAACAGCGCTCTAAGGCTCCCACACAAAATGTAGACCCACGAGCCCACTAGCAGCCCCTCTGGAAGCTCCTGCTGGCTACCCGTCACTAACCTTTCTTTTCTCATTGAGGGCTTTGCTGTCGTCTCATCTACATACTCTATTTTCAGTGCTTGAAGAGAGCCGAAGCGTATAATGTGGCAGCAACCGGATGCATTATTATGAGATCCCATTTTGCTTTCTATGGACTGTTACATAATGATTATCTCTAATGATATACAGTACTGTGCAAACTCTTAAACAGGATTTTTAGGCTATAAAAAGAACGGTGTGTCAATGTATAAAAATATGCAAAATTGCAAGGAATAAGAAAAATCAAAATGGAATTCATTTGGAGACCATAGACCTCTGCCAAAGCACTGGTTCTAGATAAGACCTGGACTCAAACTCAGAGGATTCTCAAGTTGAGCTACAAAACCTTTATATCTCACAACAATAAAAAAAAATATGCTAAAACGAATCATTTGTTCTTTTAGCAAGTTAATTTTAAGTTCCTAACTCAGTATGGTACAGATTAAAACACTGGATCTAAACCATGATTTGGGCCCGCACCAAATTTTATTATTTTGTCCTTGGCCCTTTCCTGAAATGTTCATAACAAAAGTAAAATCTGCATTTATTAAAGCTTTCGGTAACAGCATTTTCAAACTTTTGCACAGAAGTGTTGCTTTTTTTGCAGTGAATGCGTCTTTAGGAGGAGTCATGTCTGCCTTCTTAGCTCCTCTGCCCATAATGTGTGATATAAACATCACAATCGCAGAGCTGGTTTTGAATATGCATGCAATTAGCCCACCAAATTAAGCAGAACTAAATTAAATGGTCGCTGGTGGAAACAAGCATCGCGTGTGATTTATGGCAGGGCTGTGTTTACCGTGATGAAGTGCCATGAGCTAATGAAAAGCCTGGGTAAACAAATACCTGACTTTAAAAATAGATCTGCTCCTAGAAGCACAAGAGCAATGCCAGCCCAAGATAATACAGCGCCTTTGTCTTTTGTTCAAGTGCTCACTGTTTCTTTTGATGAAGTACACTGTCAACAAGGCTGTGAAACAAATCATTAATCTACTGCGTTTTGAGTTCCCACCACAAGCGGACAAAGTCTGTGTAGTTGCAACTTCCTATACTGTATACAGGTCCTTTAAAAAAAAAAAAAAAAAAAAAAAAAAAAAATTGACAATAGTAGAAAAGTTAATGTTAATGTAATCAGTTTCAATTTAAGTGAAATGCATATATTGTGTAGATTCAGAGCCCACAGAGTGAAATATTTTTATTTTTTTTTATTTGTGATATGACTTACTAATAAAAGCATCAAATTCAGTATCTCATAAAATTAGAATATAAAATAGATTAGATATTGCTCACAATTAAACATAAATATTTCACTCTGTGTATAGTGAATGAGTCTGTGTAATATTTGTTTCATTTTTTGAGTCAAACATCTATTTTTTAAGACACGTCTGTAAAGCATGTTCATGCAGTTTTTTAGATAATATTGTTTGTCAATTTCTGTTTGTCACTCTTTCTCTGTCAGTGGTAGGCATTGTGTAAATAGAGACAACATATTGATCTGATTATGTTTTCTAAAAGGTTGTGTCATCATCAGAAAACCAGTGGGGAAGTACCTGGCATTTACTAATGTACTATGGTTGTCTTGACTGTGTGCTGTATTTTACAGAGTACAGTGGTGTATCTCTAAACCACTCCAACCTGTTGTGTGCAGAGAGTTGAACATGCCTCCCTCTGAGCTGATAATCAGTTGTGATCAGAGTGTGCTACTGTATTCGCAGCAGCTGTTTAGCACCCTGCCTGTACACTGCCTTTCTCATAGGACAAAGCAATAAGACAGAAAATATCTGCAAGTGACTGGAGTGCACTGATAAGCTTTTAGCACTTGTTGTTGTGTAAATCACTTTTAGGCCGGTGGGTGTAGCTTGAACTTTTCTGTAATTGGAATTTGTCATTTAAAATGGTTGAAATATACATAGTGGCAGAGTGGTTGAAGCTACTGCCTCTTAGCAAGGGGATTGCAGTGCTCTATCCCCAGCATATCCTCCCCATTAAATGTTACTGTGGGTTCTCTTTGGGTAGTTTGGCATTCTCCCACTGTCCTAAAATATAAATGTGATGAATTGGTCAATCCAAAAAACTCTGCCAATCTGAATGAATGTGTCAGCCCTGCTATTAGTTGGCCATTTTCAAGGGTGAACCCCACCTCCAGCCCATAGTTGGTGGCATAGAATCCTAACCAACCCCTAACACTAACAAGGCTATATGCTGGTTTTGAATGGTCAACTTTATGGACCAGCTCAAGTTTAAACAAAACATTCCATTTTTCAATGGTTCACAGTAATACAAGCTTTTATTCAGCTGTGCAGCCAAGCAAATCTGAGTCACACTTGCCCAAATCATCTCCATGTCCTCCAAGTGAGGCTGCAGAATGCAGGCAGTCTATAGCTCCCCAAACAATTACATGCTAATCTGCAAAGTGAAATAAGCATTAGACTTTACATCTCATAGGAAGAGAGGCCCATACCCATACTTCACTCCAAAGTGGAGGAAGCTGCATTATCTTCCAGAGTTTCTGACCATGTGTCTCCTTTCCCCACCTCCTCAGTTCACATCTCCCATCCCAAAAGGAAGCTGCCCTCTAGCTTAGCCCTCTAACAGCCCCAAACTGTATTCATTTCTTGTCATATTGAATATTCTCCAACCTTCATGTACTTGCTGATATTGCTTCTCATTAGAATATTCCCCATCTCCACTATCAAGGTAAAGGAAATATTAGTCAAATACAATACATAATCTAACAATATGCAATTCAGCAACCATGACAGTGATTGTGAAATCCAGGCTTATATATTACAGTGAAGGTACCTCTTCTTTTTGTTGATAAATATTATTAGGACTGTGTATTACAAAAAACCTGGCATTACAATACAGTACATCACTATTTAAGTTTCACACTACAATAAATATAAATATTTCATGGGACTGTAACACAGACAATATACACTATATTTCCAAAAGTATTAGCTCACCTGCCTTTACCCACATATAAACTTAAGTAACATTCCACTCTTAATCTATAGGGTTTAATATGACGTCAGCCGACCCTTTGTATCTATCTACGTCACACATCTACGTGTCTGATGTTCTCGTCCAACGTCAGACACTGAGGCTGGACGAGAAGGCCTGACTTGCAGTCTTCGCTCTAATTCATCCCAAAGGTGTTCTGTCGGGTTGAGGTCAGGACTCTGTGCAGGGCAGTCAACTTCTTCCACACCAAACTCACTCATCCATGTCTTTGTAGACCGTGTTTTGTGCACCGGTGCGCAGTCATGTTGGAACAGGAAGTGGCCATCCCCAAACTATTCCCACAAAGTTGGGAGCATGGAATTGTCCAAAATCTCTTGGTCTGCTGAAGCATTCAGAGTTCTGATTCACTGGAACTAAGCGGCCAACCCAGCTCCTAAAAACAACCCCACACCATAATCTAAATTCAATTATTTGGGTGTGTGAGCAAATACTTTTGGAAACATAGTGTATATAGACACAATTTTATTTTTACAATATTTTCTTATTTAATAAGAACAGTTTTTCTTACAGGATTTTCTGGGATAAAAAATAAAATATATTGTAGGCAAAAAAAAAAAGATACAGACATTTTTTATGTCAATATTGCCCAATAAAATATTACTATATACTGCAGAATTAATATTTTCTTACACCCCTAGAAATTATTCTGAAATAGAGTCTCATGAGGCCCTCAAATGATGTATGGTTATCTGTAGGATGGATATGGGACCACTACTTCTTCAAGCTCATAAACTGTTATTACTGTTATTTCAGTCTCTAACGAGGATAGAAGATAATCTTATGAGGGTTGTGTTGCAGTAGACTACTAGATAATTATTTTTCCAATAGCTTTGCCTTATTTAACCTTTCTGTCAGCATAAGTGAAAACATTGCCATTTACTACTGATTCATGTCCTCAGCTCGAGTTGGACCATCCTCAGTGCAGACATTCTTGTACTCTGGTTAAACCCGACTTGGGCAAAACACATCCATTATTTACAGGACAAAGCCATTGCACTTGATGTATTATTCTTATATTCTCTGCATTGTCGTTTGTCTTAATAAAATGTCCTATGGTTCTTTTATACACAGCATTTACTCTGTTCAAATAAGTGCTTGTGTTTTGTATTTGCACTTTTGAGAGTCTCTGCAGTTTTAAGGCTATTTAGAACAAGTGCTTCTATAGAACAGTGTGCTCCCTCTGAAGTCAGAATGCAGTTCATAAGCCCTGATGTGTACCTGATTTTAGGAGAATTATACTTTCTCTAAGGGTTGTAGATCAATGTGGACTCACTAAAGCCTTGTTCTATTTTGGGGCACAAATTAAATGCCTCAATTAAAGCCCAACCCTGATTTCTGAAGATCTAACTATCCTCTATTTCAGTTCTTTCTGGTCCACAGCTGCTGATACTTGGATAACAAAATAAACTAATTTGTTGTGGCGAATTCTTATCTGTTTTTCACTTATCTCCCCCTATTTTCATCTGTTTTTTTCCATTTTCTTCCCTTCTCACCTATTCACTTCCTCTTTTGTGAATTCCCATTTTTTTGGTTCCTTTTGTTGTCTTACTCTTCCCTGCATCATGTGTTCGTCTTGTGGCTTGGGCGGCACTTGCAGTAGAGATTAAAGTGATCAAGGACCTCCCGTGGCCCCCTCCTGTGGGGCAGCTCAACACCAGCCCGCCTCCCACCGTGGAGGAGCTGGAGTCTCCGTCCCAGACAACGCAACCCTCCCTGGGACAGCCAGCGTGTGACCAGCACCACCATGGTGGGTGTTGGTGTTCACATTGTCCAGCATCTTCCCCTGTTATTCTCCATCTTGTCTGTCCATCCATCATTCTGTCTGTCTGTCATTCTGTCTCTGAACTGAGCATAGTTTATATTTGTTGTCTGTCTGAATCATTTCAACATCACACTTTATTGTATTATATGTTTTGTGTGAACACTCTGATTACAATGTTATTTAATAAATTATCACATCTCTGATGTTTGACCTGTACAAAAATGTACAACAATACTGTACAAGTACACATTTGAAAAATACTGTACAAATACACATTTGTGTTTAGACTATTGCAAATGGTTGTAATATTATTTTATGAATTATTAGACTAAATGTAGCTTAACAGTTCCCCATCAGTGGCTCATTTATGATAATGGATTTATATAAATACTGATGAAACCTGTTGGAAACTGTTTGGAAACCTGTTCATTCAGGACAAAAAGAACGACTCCGTAATTGTCTTGTGACTATAGGTATACTTTAGATAGAGCCATTCTTACTATGCCAGCTCACTTCCACTGTCCTGCATTTCTGCACATCAGTGACCAGTAATGACTCACAGTCAGTCCTGTTAAAAGTACTTTAACTTGAGAAATAAACTAAAGAATTACTGCACTTCTCCGCCTGGATTTCATATGGATTAAAAGCACTAACTCCAGCACAGGTTTGGAGTTGATGGCTCATTAGTTTTAATTGTCCCAAACTGCCTTCTGCATGCGTAATTGCCACTCAGTCTGACCCCTATTTCCTCTTGTCAACATACTCATAACTGTCCCAGATGTCCCTCTGGCCCGCCTGCTTTACAAGCTTCTTTTGTAAATTGAAAAATGAAACTAATTTGAGCTTGTGGCACTTCTTGTCACTTCTCCTCACCTCATTTTCAGCAGTGTTTATACAATACCAAGCCAAAGTAATTCACACATTTTCTACAATGGGGGCTCTTAGTTGGTTTTTGGAGTCCTTCCACAAACTCCCACTATGTAAGTGTTGTAATTGCCCAGGGAAAATAAGGACACGTAGCAGAACTAATGCCAGGAATGGGATTTCCCCTGTGGAGTGGGCGGACAGAGCAGAACCATGTAAGGGGACACCACTGTGTGCAGGAGTTGATTTATGTCCATAAATCCATGGGAAAGGTTCTGTTCCCTCTGTGATGGCAGTGGGTTTAGGATTGGCATCCAGCTGTAAAGTGATCCCCCACTGTCTGAGCCAGTCCGGGCCTACTCAACTTCTTGGGGTTAAAGTTCAGTCTAGCAGACACAGGGGGGCTTTGGCCTCAGTGACCTCTGTGAATACAGTTACAATGCACTCCTCTGACCCTAGCGCCAGGCAGACTCCAGTCACACACCAGAAACACCACATACACACTCTGAGATAAAAGATAAGGGGTCTGCCCTCTCACAGACCTGACAAATACAAATCTGCCATGTTCAATTAATCAACCATGGAATTTGTCCTGTCAGCAAGCAAACATATGGAATATAATATAATATTCTGATGAGCTTCCTAAGAGAGAACTTTACTTTTACCTTGGACAACCATGGTAATGGTTATGTTCCACATCAATGAAAAAAATGATTGTCACTTCACAATGCAACAGTCAACAGCACACCTCATTCCCTAGACACTGTAATCATTAGTAAATAAGAATTAATTAGCTAGCTTAATTATACACATTTATGCATGAGTGTGTCCAGTGATGGAAGAGAAGTACTCGGTGTATTCAGTAATTCCTTCTTGTTATTTAGAATCTATTTTCTAATTTTGTCCTTACTTTTATGTGTATATTCTTGAAAGCCTTTGTATTTAAATTCTTTTGTGTTAAATGTTGCAGCCACTGAAAGAACTTTTAAGTTGATGGCAATTACATTATTAGTATGTTTCTTTTTTTTGTTGTTTTTTTCATTTCTGTATTTTCTATTTGCATGGATTGGATTTGCATTATCAAAATAATTTCATTACCTTTTTGTTAATTTCAGACTTACAGCAGCTTTGTGTCACTCTCCTTACCCACCCTGCTTTGTGCTTTTATTTTTCTTGCTAGCTCTCAAGAAAGCTATTCCATGTCTGTGAGGGCAGGGTCATTAGCCATCAGTCTCCATCTGACTGACAGTTCAATCTGATACACGCATTCCATTTGCCGTACTTTACAAGCACGTCACTGATAAGACACACAGCTGACCTGCACATTTCCGCACGTGTGGGTACCTTGTATGTGTATAAGTGGATGAATCTGCATCCCTTGATATCCCACGATCCCTTCTACTTTGCGTTTTGTCCTTCTGCTGGCAATGTCTACATATTTATTCTTGGCAAGATAAATGTAATTGTGTTTATTTAATCTATTACCAGAATAGCTTTTGCAGTATAATATGAATACTATGAAAAGCCTGACAGCAGAGGTTGATACGGTGAAATCCACTGAGAAAAGGTACTCAAACATTCCTCGATGGCAGCAGGAAAAAGGGGTTTAATCAAGGTCAAACAAAGCACTGGTTGTGTTGAATCAGGGAAAAGAGAAGAATTAATGCTGGCACTGGGAACACAGTGGAGATTTGAAGAGGTGAAGTCAGACAGGTTTGAGTGGGCTATGTGGATGAACTGGGAAATGGATACAAACAAGTAAGCATTTTTATGCTGCAGGCTTCTCATCATAACTGAAATGGAAACTACTTTATACTTCCAAAATATATTTAGTTTAAAGAAATGTCAGTGATGCATTGGTGACTATCAGAAACATTATAAAGAGAACAGATCAAAGTGGCAATAGCTCATTCTAAGCTTTTCCCAGCATTTGACAAGGAAAGGTATTTCCCCCTCACATTTTTCACTTTCTTGACTGTCCTTGACATGCAAAAAAATAAAACCAAATAGAGGAACCACTGAATGTTACATGTGGCTGAAGTGTTGAGATGAAAGGATCAGAGCAAGGGGATAAAACGGCTGTACATTTGTGAACAGGCAAAAGGTACAGAAAATGGGAGAGCAATTGATTGCATCTTCATGTTGTGATCTGCCAGTGTTGACAGAACTGAGTGCTGCAAAGCATTCATTTCCCTAGTCCCTCTGGTCAGTTTCCATGGAAACCTCAACACATATTGTATGTTCATCCTGCTTTTACCGTATTCCCATTTATGTGCATCATCAGTGTGATTTCAATACACAGCACACAAAAAAAAAAAGTCAGTTATGTTTTACATTCATATATTTAACTTGGCATTAGCAGTAGCCTATATGAACTCTTGGCCAACTCTTCCAGCTCCATAGGTCTGAGCAATACTTTAGGCAGCTGTCATGTTTACTGTACTCATGTTTACTTTTATAACTCATCAATAAACTGTAATAATCCAAAGAGTTGGAAATATCCCAACAACAACAGTGACTAAGTCATTTTCTTAGGTTTATGTTTAGGGAAATGCAAAGCTAGCTCAAGGCCACTTAGTTCACCTTAAAGTTGAGTGGAAGTGGAGGGAACCCTCTACTGGTTGTAAATAAAATGGCAACACACTCCCAGTCACTTTTATAAAACATGCAATTTTAACCTTTTCAGATGGTAATTTACACAGTATGGATATTTAATTCCAATAAATAAGAATGTAAAATCTATTGAAAGTTCTGTGTCTTTCCATTCAGGCAGCCCTATTTAGAGGTGTCCACAGCTTGATGAAATGAGTTGACATGCCGTAGTGACATGTATCCCAAAGTGATGGATTGAGCCTGTCACTCCCTCCACTCAGCATGGTGCAGGAACACTCCCCAAGCTCACAAACTGTAAAGAGTAACACAGTTCCCTGACTGGAATGCAGATTAGACGGCACAGGCCCATCTCCAATGACACGTGTGAAGATCACAGTGTCTGTCAGAGTGATTAGTGTTCTGCACTGCTAATTAACCACTTAACACAAGACTGCCCATTAGTGACAGATAGCCGCAAAAACAGAGGCAATACTTGGGCATTGAGTTCCATACTACATTGGCTCCTTCTTTGAAAGCATTGGCTTTGATTTGTAGAGTTTAAACCTTTAATCAGCCAAACACATCCCGCTAAGCCTCATCGCATGGGTGACACTGAAATAAGACACTGTTAGAAGTATGTGACAAGCTCTAAATTTGTCTTGACATCAATTATACTGACAGATAATAGAGGTACACATATAACTTTCTGTTGTCAACTTTGGCCTTCACAAAGACAAGTGCACTTTTGTTGGTCCTCATGCATTTTCTTCTGTCCTTTGTTGGCCCTTGTAAATAACAGTAAACATACCCTAGTTGTTGATTGGTTGAAAGGCATCGTCTGAGTCATGCCAATCACTGCATGCACTCTGGTCTGTGGACACCTCCAGTGTGTCCACAGATTTCTCAAGATGAGAAAAACTTCGCAGACAAAGTCACGTTGTTGGGTAGTTTTTTATTGATTAGATTTTTTCATGTATGTATGGAAATATGTGTTCAGTTTTCAGAACATTTTTATCTGCTTTGTGTCCTTTTTACCTGGATTAGTTAGAGTAACTACTGTATGTACATTTAAGCGTAACAAACACAAGTATCTAAACCTAATTATGATAAATTATTAATTTTATTTACATTAATTGTATTACATTACAGTACAGTTTGATGGAGTGGAAAAGTCACGAATGTCACCTACTAAAGATGGGAAAGCTCGACCTCTACAGCGGCACTCAAGTGGGTGTCTAGTTAACACCAAAATGACCTCATTGGACCACAGCAGCTCCTCTATGGGGGAGCGCATTGACCCCACCATGCCCCTGGAAAACCAGTTGTGAGTCAATGTCACATTTACATAATAATTTACTTTATAATTTACTTACTAATTTGAAATGTATTAAATATTGTCAATACTTACTGATGGAATTTAATACAGGTGTATCTGAAAAAATGTGAAAGTCACAGAGATTTATTTCAATAATTTTAATTCAGTACTTAAATTCAGTACACAGAGAGAAATATTTTGAGCATTTTATAAAATTTTTGTGATTATTAGGTTTACAGTTGATTAAAACCAACATTTATAAAAAAAAAAAAATACATAATGTAGTCCTCAGAGGTAAAATTAAATTTTTAAATGCTTGAGATATTTTACTCTGTATATGATGGACCAATATAATATGTGTTTGACTTTTTGAATTGAACTACTGAATTTTTTCAATATATATTAATTTATTCAGATGTATCTATATGTAGTAAATTATTTTCTGTGCTATATTTTCTGTATATTTTTCTTTCTTACTTACTACAGCTGGTACCATGGAGCCATCAGCCGAACAGATGCAGAGTCTCTGCTCCGGCTGTGTAAAGAGGCCAGCTACCTGGTGAGAAACAGCGAGACCAGCAAGAATGATTACTCCCTCTCCCTTAAGTAAGGACCACTCTCTCGCCCTGTCTAGCTTCATAACATAACTAGATAGAGTGCACACATGCACATGGCATTTCTATTCATACGTGAATGCTTAAAGTGTATGTAGACTTATGTTAAGCTGTATTTAAATGTTTCTTATCTGGAGAGCATGCTGAAGTACAGAAGCAAAACCCCTTGAGTAGTGCTGACTGTGCCTCTCTATGATGATAATGCTGACCTCTGAACCCTGCCTCCCACCTACCCCCTGTCTGTCCTCTGTCCTCCACCTGCTTCACTGACCCCTCTGGCAACACTGCCAACCTGAAATGTTGATGTGCCCCACAACTTTGTTATCTCTGCCCTTTATTTGCAACCCCACAGCAACCAGATGATTGGTTTAGTCTTGTTTGACATTTGCTGGAGGTTAGTGTAATCTGAAAAGCTACAGTAGAGTATGGTAAAGCTAGATCCATGTCCATGCATTGTCTATGAGGTTGTCCACCAACTGGTGTTTGCCAAGGTGCTGTGGCGAAGTGCAAACATAATCATAAATGTAATCTATAGAAAAGTCAACTAAGAACACATGCTGGTGTTGTTACCATGTGCATGACATTTAGATGAAAAAACTCACTACATGCTGTTAAATCTGCTTTGATAAAATGATGTCTGATCTTTTATCCTGATAATTTTTAACAAGAAATGGTGGCGCTTCAAAACCCATCATTAAAACTTTGCAAATGAGAAACGGTAATCCATGAATGTGTTTAATATGGCACAGGTTTGAGCTCTGTAAATAGATCTGCTGATTGGATTTCAAATGAACTCCATCAGAGGCACAAGGAAAAGAGCAAAAACATGTATGTCATTGTTTTAATCATGTTCCCTATTTTTCCAACAGTATTATATATGGGCCTGTATGTTGCTTTGTTTTGAATACTTTCTCTCACTGTACATGAGACCTATAGATCTTGAGAATGAGATTGCAGTTAAGTGCTATAATGGACGTCTTGGCTGGTCAGGAGACGGCTCAATTTACTATTATTAGATTACTGCCAGTATTGTTTGCACTTTTTACCTTCACTAAGGAGGTTTTCACATAGCTGATTTGTTGGTCTCATAATGGCTCGATTTTGAAAACATTTTCAGATGTTATGAACCAGAGAAGAAATTATTAAATTTTGGATTGGATTCAGAACACAGTCTGGACCAAGGAATATCTAGGCTGCTGCTAAGATACTACCTCCAGCCAAAAGGGATTGGTAAAAGAAGAAAATATGACCTTTTAGTGTAGATCTGGATCCAGGTAATTCTAGTGGATTTTTTATCGTTGTGTTTTATAAGGGCTTTGTGGCTCAATGGATTAAGTATTTACCCCTGAACTAAAATACCCCTTTTAAAATTCAGGGCATGATATCAACTATTGCACTGGTATTCATTATTTATATTTATTTGGTGATTTCAGATATCAGCAAGAGATAAGATTTTTGCTATTTTTCTTTTTTACTTTTTCTTGGAAAGATGTATTGCTTGCTGAATGAGGGAAGCACCTGCAGAATGCAAAGAAAACCTCATTAGCATAGAGAATGTTTCTGGGTCTGTGTCCTATTTGTTTTTTGTAACTCCACTTTCAGATGCCCCCTGTCTTTTAGCTTTGCCACAGATGAAGCAGTTGGTTGATTTATGGAAATGCCACAGCACTAGGCAGAGGTAACTGCAAGAGCAGTCCACTGACAGAAGTCCACATCCCCTTCTGGCTCTGAAAATGACTGAAAACTGGAGGTGAAGATCCTCCATGTCTGGGGTTGCTGAAAAATGTATTAGGGCATGAGGTGGCACGTATGTCTATTGCATTATTGATAAAGACAGACGCAGCTGAGACCTTCGCCTCCAGAGGCCACAAAGCATTTTCTATCCATTTTGCCCTCCTAACCCTTTTTTTCTGGCCACCTGCCTCTCACTACTCTTCTCTCCTTTGAACGCCTAAAGTTATTTGTATCATTTTGAACCTTTAGAACACTTTAAACTACTTTATACAGCATTTTTGTTCTGGCTGAGCAGAGAAACTCTAGGGGGTTTTGCAACAAAATCTGTTAGATGGCAGAACACAGACAGAAGATGGGAGAAATTAAATTGCCTGGAGAAGCCAAGTTCTTTCCCAAGGGATTATTTGATGTCTTTGTATTACATTTGAAAGCAAAAGATTATACTTATCCTTTGCATAGATGCTAAATGAAGACCTCATCTTTAAAGTCACTTCTGTTTTAATACACACAATTTCCCAGCAGATCTGCTTTAAAGTCTGTTGACTGTATTGCTTTATTTAACATTCACACGTTTCAAAATGTTGAAAACCATCCTCTACTCATTATGGTAATGAGAAATGGAATTATCTTTAGAAGGATATACTTTTGCTTTTTTCTGTTGCCATAGATAGTATTGAGAGCGTCATTCATAAAGCAATCCAACATCATG
This sequence comes from Bostrychus sinensis, assembly GCA_020698575.1. Lineage (NCBI taxonomy): Eukaryota > Metazoa > Chordata > Actinopteri > Gobiiformes > Eleotridae > Bostrychus > Bostrychus sinensis. The sequence goes on from CM036242.1 coordinate 19,715,067, forward strand.
AAGCTAGAGATAAGCTTTGAGTGCTGTCAGCCTGCTCCTGCTCTGAAGAAAGGGTTCAAGTCAAAAGCATAAACCTCAATAAACCAGGACCTGCCTTGGAGATGAGTCCAGATTATAGACCCCACAAACACGCTGCTTGAATAATAGCACCACAAATACGCAAGCTCAGATTTGTGACATTAGCTAAAGTGCTCCATTGTTCTGCAGTGCTGTTTGTGTCTATGCAGGACTGTAACATGATAAGGAGCTGAATGTTGGCTGGAAAACCAGTTGGGAATCTAAAAAGGACGCTATTGATGTGTTTGCCTTTTTAAGTGTGGCTCTGCGTAACCTAATGCTCATCCCCACACACAGCAGATGAACATTTGTCAAATGCTTTGTTGAATCCTGCATTTCTTAGATTAGCTCTCCTGGCACCAGTTTAACTCACACATACACCATACAGACCTGTAACAAGGAAAATGTGTCCACTCCTATGATCATTTCAGTCAAGTTATTATCATGGTAAATATCATGACCAGAGGCAAAGTAATTGAGAGGTTTGATAGTTTTATTTGAATTCAATAGCTAATTAGCCTGAAGCTTTTACATTTCAATACAATACATCTGATATTTCAAATTCATTACTGCAATGTGACATATAATATAGGCCTTAAATAAACAAACATTACATTATCCTACAAGCATGTAGCAGTTTTAATGTTAATGTCCATAATTTGAACCCTGTGCATTCTTGGCATTTCTCTGTTTCACTGTTATCTCTGCTCATATTTCTGTATGTAAGGTCAAGGAACAAATCCATGGCTTTTACACATACATTTATGAGGTAAAAAAAAAAAGTGTCTTGTGCTTTCAGCGCCTTAAGCACAAGTTCATCTCCTGCTCACTGCAGATGGTTGATGTAACATCAGTGACTCGGACAAACACATGGGATTAAGTAAAGTCAGTGCCAGTCTCCTTATGACTTGTTGTCATTTTTCTAATCAAAACCTTAATGTGCCTTCCAAATGTCAGTGATAATCACATCTAATTTTGTAAAACAAAAAAACACTGCAGATTCAGCTGGTTGGTCAAGTTGTTTGGCTAAAAATTACTGCTATCATTACTAATTCTATTATTATTACTATTTCGCTACTGCTATTACTAGAGTCCAAAATAATATTATGCATGTAGAAATTCTAAAAATGTTCTTGAGTAAAAGTAACATTTTTCCTCCAAATTTTACTCAAGTAAGATATGTTACTAAAGTATTTTGAAAGTGTACTATTTTTTCCCACTACCCCTGCACGAGATCAGAATTTGATTCCCTGGGTGCCAAAACTTTCTACAGAGGGTTGTGTCAGAAAGGGCATCAGGTACATAAAACATATGCCAGACTAAATAAGTAAACCAATCCAAAGTTAAGGAAGTGTAAAGAAGTTTAGAAAGGAAGTGTTTTTCTGCAAAATTCAGTATTGTTAAAGTGAAAATACTGCACATTTTCCATGCGCTCTAGGTCCACTTTTTGTCATCCCACCAGTCATTGTTTTATACATTTAGCTTAAAGCTGCAATAATCTGATACATGACTAATTTTCTCTTCTTCATATGCTAATGTATGGTCAAAGTCCATAGTATCGACACATTCTATTTTAAAGCACTTTACTGGCAAACTGTAAGAGGTATTGATCAAAGGCTGGGGGACCTTTTAATTTGCTATGCATTTATGGCCGTAGCTTAAGTGATTCATCCTGGGGGTTCATTAGCCTCATCCTTATGTTGTGCAACTGAAATCCACCACCTTAAGCAACCTGCAACCTTTTAGCCCTCCCCAGACACCTATCGAGTGTAATCCAGCATCCAAAACGGTGTCATGTACGCTACAAAGCAGATACTTTGGGAATTATTGTAGAGCTATTAAAAGTGTGTTGTTCTTCCTTTAATTCGTTATCTCTAGAGTACTAACAGCATGTTTTATGTTTCCCCAGGAGCAGCCAAGGCTTTATGCACATGAAGCTCTCGCGAACCAAGGAGAATAAGTACATCCTGGGCCAAAACAGCTGTCCTTTTGACAGCGTGCCTGAAATCATCCACTTCTACTCAAGCCGCAAGCTTCCCATTAAAGGGGCCGAACACATGTCCCTGTTGTACCCTGTGGCCATCAGGACACTATAATGGTTTGGGGGCACCTGCTGGCATATATCCTCACTGATTTGGAAGTGGGGTTGGCCAGAGTTCAACTGGAGATGAGTGGGAAAACAAACTGCTGATGATTGGGACTGACCTCGCCAGCCACTGGACAGTTTGTAGACCTGCCAGGGAAAGTGCTTACTGTCTCAATGATTAAAAAACAAAACAAAAACTAGTTGTTGCAAAAGTCTTTATGAATTTATTTTATTTTATTTATGAAAGAAACCCACTTAATTAAATGGCATCTATCTGATGAACATCATTTCAGTCATTCTTGAGTTCCCTTAGCACTTGAGGCTTAATGTAAAGGTACAGAAGTCGGATTTTTCACTGGAATGCATTCAAATGCAATTCAAAATGGAAGTTATTCATTTAGGCTCTATTGGAGGAGCAACCTGAAGATGGAAACAACCTTCACTGACATTACAAGCATATTATCTACAATAACTCTGATAAGGAATCAACCGGTCCAGTATGAATGGTGTCCCCAGCTGCACAGGAAGCAACAGGCCAGAGCTCTGTGCGCACTGATCTCTCTATCTTGTCATAGTGCATGTTGTGTGCTATCCATCACTGTGCGGGTGTATCATGCCATGGACAGTGTAAGTACCATAGCGGCGAGACAGCCAGGAGAGCGTGATGGATAGCTCCACCTATCCGCAACAGTACTATTGGTTGAGGATAGAGAGCAGAGCCTTTACAAATGGACCAAATTACCCTCTCTACCCCCTGCTTTTCAATGGCTATGCATTGGGAGAATGAAATATGCCTGCATTGTCTACCTCAGAAAATCAATTTCATTCGCCCATCTGCGGATCAATAGGTACAATAGGATTGCGGATTTCGATCTGCCCTCCTTTTGGCATTCCCAATTTCTTTACAATTACATCAGTGGTTCAAGAAATGCTTTTTGGGAACAGTCAGTCTTTTTTTTTTCACAAAATAAAAATAGCAGGATATTTTGCAGATCAGAAATTGTATGTATACTCACTAATATATGACAGTGTGTGATGTCAGTAACAAATGTTTGGTTAATGCCTTATAATGCATGGGTCAATTCAATCTGCTAGATCAGCTGAGTTCCAAGTCTGCTTTTAACGATTGTTCTGTGACTGGTATATTTATTCTGGGGTAATTCTTCTTACTGATGTGTTACTCCTTGGTGAGGGCCGGTTGACCCCCTGGCCACCTCTCTTGTTCTGTGCCCATGTGATAGTGTGTTTTTGGACCTCTCTGGCCTCTTTTACTGTGGTGCTCTGTTCATTTTGTTGCTTCTTGCCTAATGCACGTTGCCTCAGTGGCCTGTCTCTTGACCATTGGGATTGTCAAGCCTCAAACAATACTTCAAGCTAACATAACATCTTTATCATTTACCCTCTACTGGAACATTGATGTGTGAACAGGAATGATTGCTGGTACAGACTTCTTGCAGCCATCGCTTGAGCCTTTTGGTTTCTTTCCTAAAATACCTTCTTGGATTAACTTATTTATTATAAGCTCTAGTTAAGGTTAACAACAACATTACATTTCCCCTGGAGTGCAATAATGCTGTCCAAATACAGCAAGGCATAAATGAGAAGCAGAATCTAAAATGAAGGCCAATTAGCGTGCCTCGTGGTTGTATGCAATGTCTGATGAATTTAAAAGTGGTTCAATAACAAATCCGATAAAAAAGGAAACACATCATTCAACAACAATAGTGTGGAAAAGTAAATGTATATTAGTAGTTCAACTGAAACACTACTTGCACACACAAAGTGTAATTTTTGAAGAATTTATTTGTGTGATTATTCTGGTCTACAGTTAAGGAAAACTGAACTTTATTAAAAAAAAAAAAAAACAATTTTACATAATTATAAAATTAAATAATTTGAAATATTTCACTCTGTGTGTACTGAATCAAAACAATCTATAGAATATATGTGCTTCATTTTGTAAAGTGAACTAGTAAAATCATTTTACTTCTCCATCTAATTTGTTGCTGTGCACCCACAGGTGTAAAACTGTTTGAACTAGTAAACACTAACATAAAGGGAAGTTATGGCTATAGTCAATAAGGTAGTCCTGTATCTGTTGTGTGCTATGCAAAAACAAACTGCAGTTAACGGTGAAATATTGAAATATAAAGTATTGCTGACATACAAGATATATTACGGTACCAGAAGGAGATGTTCTGTTGATTACATGGCAGTTTGCATAAAGTGAGATGTGTACAGTGTTGCTGTGAAAGGTCAGAGGTCAGTTGATAAGGCAACCTCAGCTTTAGTGAGGAAAAGTAAGATGTCATTATGGACCTATGTATTTCCTTCCATAGATGGATGCAAAGGAATTATACTATATGTGCAGTCTGAATGTTCCCACGAATGGTAAAAACTCTGTTTGCTTTCTGCTGCTGCTGCTGAGAATAATTTCTATTAGAGTCTGTATTTAGTGGCTGCACTGCCTGACAAGAGGCCTTAGCTTTGGAAAAAAAAAAGGAAATCCAGGAAGTACAAGTTGGATAAGGGAGAGACAGAGGGGAGGGTGCTCTGATTGAAGAAGGGATGCTCTGTAATCAGTGGACATGCTTTTGAAAATGTCTATTATTAGAATCTAAACTCGCCCTTTTCCCCTCCCTCAGAAGTGTCTTAAACCATGTATGTGCAAGTGCATACACACCAATGTGCATGCAGAAAACACTGTTTGGCTGCGTGTGGTTGGATGAGTGTGATTTGATGTAAGCAGTCATCAACTTGCCCAATGTGTGTCTTCACTTTACTCCGGTAAAGTGGCATGGATGATGTTTCTTTGTGTCCATTTTCGTGCCACTTATGTATGCACTACTAAAACATATCTCTGTATAGTCCCTCATGGCCAAATGTATATACTGAATGTACTGAATGGGGACAAAGAGGTTCAGCCTAAAATAAAATTGGGTTTATTAAGTTAAATGTGTCAACGAATAATTTGCCCGCTTGTCTTCGTCTTTGTTACCAAACCAATACAGTACACCATACACAATTACTGCTTTGAAAAATGCATCCTCAAGTGTATTCAGCAGCTCCTGTTACCATGGCGAGGCCCCTTCAATAAAAAGTGAAGAGCGGCCATTGTTTGAGTCAAGGACAGAACAGCAGAGCTATTACGCCAGCACTTGTTGTTCTTTATTGATCCACTTTGCACCACTGTGCCCTAATATACTTTTCTGTCTTCATCCAAGTAGGATTCACTTGGGTCTACCTAAAACATAACACATTGCAGTTGTACGTTTGTTCATATTGAAATCATATAACCGTATAAATCTTAAAGAAGACCACATTACCATAGAGTAACATGCAGTCCTACATTGTGGAAAAGTCCATATGTTTCAGTAGTTCAGTTAAAACCCATATATGATATAGATTTAGTACACAGAGTAAAATATTTCAACATTTATTTTAGTTGGCCATACTTTGGTAATAGTTTAATATGTTTAGTATGAAGCACATAGCCACATATCTTGTACACAGCCTTTTTTGCTTCTTTAACTGTTGGAAGAAAGAAAAACAAACATTCATCAAATTTAGTTTTAGCGCAGTTCTTTGTCATTATTTTTCTGTCAAAGTGTTTTGCAGCGGTTGTGTATCTTGAAATTTGATTTAGCTATATTACTACTGTATTAAAATTGGACTTTTTCATAAAATGGATATAACAATGAAAACTTTATTAACTTTTTGGAAAATATTTATCAATATTATTTTTCCTCACTGTGCTGCTTCACATACTAAGTCTCAATTCAAGAGAGAATTTCTATTTTAGGCTTTTTTTCATTATTATCTGCCAGATCCCTTCTACGCCCTGTGCAGCTGACTCGGTTTCCTGCCCAGAAGCTTCATCGAGGGTTAAAACACCCATAGAAATGCATCAAAGAAGCTTTTGTAAGCAAAAAGTGTGGTGAAAAAAGAAGAAATTGTGCAACTTTAAAGCAATGAATGAGCCACAAGGGGCTAAAATGACCTTGTGGTCCAATGCCGGCTCATTTCATAGTCTGCTCAGTCATTCTGGGCAAAAGCAATCTCAGGTAACAGACCTTGTATTGATAATGTGTGAGATGCCTTCTTTCAGACAAACGTGGATGAAGGGCCACACTGAGGATTTCATCAGGTGAGAATAACAGGCTGATTTATTGTGGTTGTCACTAAACGCTTGATTGGATACTCTTTCATACCATTCATATTTTCCTATTGGCCTAACAGATTAGTCATAATGACCCAGTGTACAACCTTGGTCATTACCTGAATATCAAGTCAGTACTAAACATTTGCAACACCATAGACTGAACATACTATGAATTCATTTTGCTTTTAAAATGCTTTCTTACACTACCTTTTAATTGTGGCCACATTTCAACAGCACAATGTCAGATAAGGAAGCATGTTTGAAGTACTGTGTAGACACAATGTGCAAAGCCTAATGAGACTCGCTGTATTCATTTGAAAAGAATGAAGTGGTATGTGGGAGTGGAGAGAAAAGGGAAAATAACAGCTTGTTTTCCATTATTTCTGCTCCCTCATGATTTAAGTCTGATGCTGACGGTGCCACCAGTGGGTGTAATTCTGCTCCCATTAAGATACACATTGACCTTTAAATGCTTCTGTCTATTTCAATTTTGTTTTTTATCACATCAAACACATAATTTATTGTTTTTAAGATACCAAAGATGATATACATTTTTCTCTATAGCATCTATAGAAAAAACAATGCTGTGTGCTTGCATACAAATCCTGCTGAAGCTTAGCCACTGCAGTGTTCTTTCTCATTTTTGAAGGCACAGACAATTTTATTTACTAGTTTTGCTGGAACCATGATAGTTTCCCTGCACAGCAGCTTTGCTTTATTGTGAAAACACCCTTGGAGGCATTTGGAGGTGGAAATTGCCCGCAGGTGTGCGCACATATAAAATGGTAATGGGGACAGACGGACTCAAAGCACTGTTTGGGTGCTGTGCTCATGAAAGGGCAATCTGCTGATTGAGCTGTCACATCCACAGATGCAGTAATAAAACTAAGCAGGGCAATTACTGTAGATGGAGAACAGTGGGTAGCAGAGGGGAGGGGGCGCACCCCCTAAAATATCCTGATGGGAGACAACAAGACAAAGGAAATGTGCCTCTAATAAGCCTGCTCTAAAAGGATCCAGTTAAAGGTAACAATTGTCTGATGAGCACAATAGCAGTTCAGTGGCTGTTAATAAAGGAAAAGGCACCTTTTCTGTGCAACGTCCCTCTTGATGTCGCTGGAGGATCTATGTTGAACAATTAAAGTCAAGATGTTTCATGCCTACACAGTGGTAATTGTAAACATGCATACTATATTGCTTTACATATAGTATTGCTTTTACTAATTAATAAACAATACAGAGTGAATCTACTGCATCCAACAGTACAGTACATATTTTTGTCTGGAACTTGTGGTCAGGATTAGAGTATCCATGACTGCAGTGCCATCTAGTGGTCCTATGACAGAGTTACACGTACAGATAAAAAAAAAAAAATTAACAGTCAAACTGATATATGTTTCAGTGCTATACATCCCCAATACTGTTCATATGAATAGTCCACACAACTAATTCAATATATAAGCAAAGAAAGTTCATATTTATTTCAAATTTACTTCAAATACTGCCATGGCCTTTGTAGGGTACAATGCAATTTTACCAATGCAATTGGTAATGCAATTTGAGCATGACATTTAATGATTTTCTTTTAAAAAAGTCTTTATAATGTAATGTGTCTAGAGTCTATACCACATTTCCATAGACCATTTGCGTTCTGTGTTTGTAACGTGTGGACTCAGAGTCCTGGGCCTCCAGCAAATATAAGCTCGAGGGCAGCTTGGATATCACCATCTGTGGCCTGCAGCGCCCTCAGCATCAGCTCTTCATCCTGGATCCCCATGTCCCTGAGCTGCTGCATCTGGGACTGCCACCGGCCCTGCACAAAATGCAAACAAGAAATATCAATTTAAAAAAACATAGTTTCAAACCATTAAAAAAAATCATACTAAATACCAATCACAACCATAAATATTGGCATTGTCTTACTTGTAAAGATGACATAGTGGTGGCTTGTAAAGCTTGCTGTAGTGCCTGGCTAAACAGATCATTACTGACAGGAGTCCCTGCTGGCATGGGAGCTACACCACTGGAGGGGTCAGCCTGAACAAACAGGACATTTTGAAGCGATTAATATTTAAGCAGTAACTCAGTAGTACATTGTCTTGATAAGATATTAGATAATCAGACCTGGCTTGTTGTTGTTGGGGTGACGGCGCTGCTGTCAGGAGTACTAGCGAGAGCCAAGGCTGTAGCCAGTTCACTTTGTGTGATTGGTCGGGGGCCTGTAGCTCCGCTGTGGCTCAGAGACACAGGTCTCATTCCTGATGATCTGTTTGATGGACCTGCTGATGGACTCTATAGTGGGTATTACAAATTAGATTAGGAAGAAAATATATGAACGATCTAGCTATTGGTATTTACTACTACTGACCGACTGAAAATCTTCCTCATCATCAGACATGCCTTCAAACATAAATCCTCCTGCCAGATAAATGATAACATTGTAAAGATCTCAGCATGATAAAATAATTAAATAATTTGATAGTCAAGATTGAGGAAATTGGGGCTGCACAGTATATCAGGAAACTAAGCAGGAAACTAAATGTATTGCGATAATGGTATAGACAGAAATTGTATTAAATCAATACATTATGGCCAAATATAAAACCTAATAATTCAGTCCTAAAATTAGCCCTTATTGTGCATCCATATTGTAAATATAAAGGATTACTGTATTTATGTCATAATTTCCTTTTTGTTCAAGTAAACCATATTTTTGTATGTACCTGGCATATCACTGTAAGAACTGGTAGATACATTGCGTGAGGAGCTAGTGCTGGATTGTGCAGGCATACTGCCCGCCACAGAGTGTAGGACCAGGATGATTGCATTAACCAACGCAGGATGGGAACTAATCAGCCTGCAAAAGGATGGAGAGAGAATTTAACATAGAATTCCCATAAAACAGTATGATCTTGAAATCCACTTACACATCCAGCATGTTGGGGTCTGTGAACTGGACAAAAAGGTCTTTGTCCTGGAGTACACCTAACATAAAGAGTGGCAAACCATAAATGCAAGTATTCTTTGGACTTAGAGGCAATTTCATAAACAAGTTGTCATCTCCTACCTAGAGCAACTGGGTCTGATTTGAGGCCTGGTGTGGCCACAATTATTTGGTCCAGGGACTCTTTATTTGTCAGCATTTTGTAAACCTAATAGTGAGAAAAAAAAAAACATATAAGAATTAGGGTTGTCAAAAAATTGATACCAAGATATTAATCAATACTAAAACGAGTATCTACATGAGATATTCATTTGGAAAAGTATCGATAATGTGACATCTTTACCTGCGCCGCAGAAACGCAAGGCGCAGCCCCTCCCCTCCAGTGAATGAGTACAGGAGGAGGACAGGCTCAGTCAGCGAAGAACAAAACTTTCCTCCATCAAAACAGCTCTTTAAATACAATTTACCAAAAGGTGTTCACTCGCTTGCCGCTATCACCACTGCGCAAAGACCCCGAGTGCCGTGGGATTTTCTGTGGGACGTCTCAAGCGGGCCGAGCGTGCTCCGATCTGGGAGTCACTGCTCAGTGGCATTGTCCCAAACAGACATAAAACAGCTTAAATGTATCTACAAATGTCTCATTACCAGCGGAGCAAGGAGAGAGCTATTAGTGTTAGCAAAGTGGCCATATTTAAAGGACCACTGTGGTCCTGACTCTGTCTGACCGATCACTGTTAATGACTGTGGCCACAATACAAATATGAACCATGGCTACTGCAGCCTAATAACCTACTACCATTTATTGATAATGGAAACAGGTAAACTGTAATTAAACTTTACCTTTGAGGAAACTTTTATCATAATCTGAAGTAATTTTGGATCACATATACAAACTAATTACTGTATTATTTAGCATTGTGTTGAATAAAAGATCATCATGTAGCTACATAGCTGTGGACTACAGAGGTATCAGCGTGTTGGAGGATAAACCACTGTGCATAAAAAATATAAGTTTGAAAAATTAACAAGTATGCTACATATATAGTAACAGCCTAATAATATTATTCTATACAAAATATAGTTTGAATAATATGGTGATGGTAAAGGAGGCAGTTAGAGCCTATGTATTATCTCAAACATTCAATGAAAACTGGTCATTTTTGTCACCGTGGTATCAAAATTGGTATTGAGGGACTTTTTTAGTATCGAAATCGAGTTGACATTTTAGTATCGTGACAACACTAATATGAATGAAGTCTATCAATTTATTATGGCAAGAGAACCCAAAAAACAATTAATGGTTAGTCATGAACAAATCTTACTGCATCTCTGTAGGATGAGTTGAGAGAGTGAAGAGCAGCATGAAAAACTCTAAACTCCCTTGAGGCTGTCACTCTATTCACTGGCTCTATATCAAAACAATACAAATTCAAGGTTAGATAGGGGTTGCACAACTCATTTATATTTTCACTGAGGAAGACCAACCTGGAGTGCTCTCAGGCTCTGGCCAGGTCTTTTTGAGGATGTGTATGGTGGAACCAGGCTGAATACCACAAGCATCCAGAGTAAGGTCGTCCTTCAATTTCCTGCCACAGTGGACCAGCTCTGATAGACAAAATAAACCACATCAGATATTAGGTTAAAAACAATCATTATTTGTTGCTTGTGCGTTGTGTTAAAATATATGTCAAAGCTGCAATGGACCTATTAGTTCTGGATCCGGGATGGAGTCAGATAGCTGCGCGGCAACCAGCTGTTTTAGAGTAGCGACCCTGTATCCTCCAGGTGGGACATCCCCTGGCATCATCTCCGGGAAGTGGAAGGTGGATTTGGGCTGATCCACCAGCTTCAGAGACAGATGCCAGTCCGAGGATGCCATCTCTGTCTTGGTACACGAACAAAACACAGCCTTATGGTAATGGAAAGAACATTAACAAGCAAGTTATGATGGTTTTTGGTTACATTGAACATTGACCACAACGACGGGATAAATGAAGTGTAAAAACTCGAAACAAGACTCACTTACTAACTCGACGTAGTTAGCAAACGGTGTAAAGAATAGATTCTTCAGAATTATTTAGCACAGGTTAGGCAGCTCTGAAAAATGTATGGAATTAAATATCTGCACACTCACCATTGTATTGTTGACGTTCCAAGTACTTCCTGGTTAGAGTCACGTGGTATGTGCCGCGTTTACTTACAGTACTTGAAAATAATGCTCAAGGGGCTTCAAGAACATGGAACATGGACGTAATAAACAACAATAATATTTTAATACCATAAAATTGACGTTTTGTGTATTTGACCGTTTAGCATTTATCATTTTATAAAGCATATAGAACAGACTACTAAAAATTCGCAGTTACCTTTTTCGCCAACGCAAGAATTAAGAAACTGAAACGTCTCACTAAGATTTTTTTTAAATCAAATGGCCGAAATTAAACAAAAAACAAAACTTATTGTTTCTCTTTTTGTTATAAAATAAATAAACCTATGTTACACATATTCAATTGCCTCTTTATTGTTCATATTATAATGTTATAACAAAACTATAGGCCTACTATTTTTCCGCAATCCCAACAATACATTCTGAAATACTCAAACTAATACTTCAAAGTACACCATATAAGATGATAGTGTATGCGGACTCCAAAGAGTTAATATGGGGTCTGCTCTGGGAAGACTCTTTCCCCTCTGTATGACATCACCGCTGGACAAAGCAGTAAGGAGTGGTTTGTGAGAGGAGCGCCGTCCCAAATCAATGGAACATACCCACAGACAGTGAGAAGGCGACCCTACACTTTTATTTACCGTCAAAGCGAGCTATATTCTTGACGGCAGTTTTAGTCGCATGCGCTTTTCTCCTGGAATGACATAAAAAAATTAAAACGTGGTGTGTTTTGGAGGAAAGAATCGTCGTCGCTGGATGCTCGTCTGTTTCTAAGTTTGGCCGTCCTAACATGGTAAGCTGAAAGATATTGTTTAACGGGATTCACGAATAGCGGCATTGTGGGCTCAGGTTACAAGTAACAAAACTGCCTTCTTACTGTGAACTATAAAGCAACAGTTGTGAGCAGACTAACCCAACTCTCCAGTTCTTTCTTGAGTGTCTCTTTTTCTAATGCTTTTTAAAGATGGGGCGAATAAAAGGTATGATTCAAGTGACTACGCCCTCTCCTGGCAGAAGTGAATATTTGCACTGATGCCAAAAAAGGGGGCACACAATTGAAACTGTCAGCATTTTGTCCATTGTTTATTGGTTAGAATGGTTTGCATAGATATACAAATGCCTAGTACGTTTATTGAGAGTCATTTATTCATTCTACATAAGCCTTGAGTGAACTGCCAGTAACCCAAAGTGTTGTAATAACTGATTCATTAATCCCATACATTATATGAATTTTAAATGTTCACCTTTTCCCCCGTATTCCCTCCGACCCATTATTTCAAAAAACATGAAACATCCAAGTTAAAATCTAACTTTCTATTGATGAGCAACATGCATTGTACACATGGAATAAATAAGAGTTATCATTGAGAAAGTGGATAGCATCTATTCTAGCTAAACCTTAATTTTGCTTACTACTTTCAGAAAGCAAAAGTAATGATTTCATCTATCCTAGCTAAAAATGGAGAGAAATTAGTTACCTGTGGGTGATAAAAGAGATTTCTTGGGTCAGCAGTTTGTGATCTTTGACTCTAAAGTCATGAAAAATTATTTGGGTATAAAAAGAAAGAGGGGGAAGAGAGAGAGTTTACAAGCTTTCATGGAGGCACTAAAGAGCTTGAGTCATTTACTTAAAACCTTTTGATTGGTTCCTGGTGTCCATAGGGTGCACCGCAGGCAGACCCAGTCTTTGGTTTGGTGTGTTGGCACTTTCCACATGCTCTATTAGATGACACAGCTCTATTTTCTTTCTTTTCTTTCTGCTCTAGAATCTCCTAAATTCTATCTAGTATGTCATGGTAACTTGCAAAGTTCTGCTCCTCCTCTCAGTAGGAACTCCAGAGCTAGTTTCTTTTTTGGGAAAACTGTTGCCCACTTCCTCTCTGCTGCATCCATAGTAGAGCTCTTTTATAAAATGTTGGTTAAGGAAATTACAACACACCCATGTCACATTCAGCATGCAAACTGTTTATGTATGTTTATATGGTAAGATTTAATCATTTACTCATGTACTGCACCATTAGCATCTGCTCCAATCTACTTTGTGAACTAAAATAAAAAAAAATAAAAAAAGGCGAAAATTGTTATGTTTAAGACTTTTGTTCATAAACATAGATCTTCTTCTGGGGTTGCCACAGCAAATCACCTGGCTCCCAGTGTGCAGTGATTTGTATACCAAACCAATTTGGCACAGGTTTTGCAACTGTTCTTCCTGACACAACCATAGAGTACACTGGCTTGTGACCATGTGGCTGGATCTTTGATTACAAGCACAATAAATAAATACACACATTCATGAACTGTGTGTAGTAGCTATGCGGTACTATACATTTTTTTATTGCCTTTTATTGCTGTGATATCTGGCACACAAAAAACAGTGATGATGGTAGAAAGACTATGGACCTAGTCTGTTTTACTCCACTTTTTTGTATGTTACACAAAGTACAAATGTAGCCAGTCTTCAGTCTTTGTTTCAAGTAAAACCTCAGAGAATGACTTGGCCTTTTCCTGTCAGCTTTGGAAGTTCCCTGTTGCCATCACTATTCCACTCCCACTGGACAAGACAAAGCCACAGCTGGGCAGAAAAAAAGCTAATTTGGAATGGGACTAATACACCACTTCCTCCTTTAATCATCATATCCACATATTATATAGCATTATGTCCGGTCTTCCTGCTTGACTGTTCCTCTGTTCTCTGTTCACCAGTCCTGTGTGTAAAGTTCACCTGAAGTTTGAATCCATCACAGAAGACCATGCTGTCCCTCCTGCTGCCCGTGATGATGGCCATCCACACCCTGGGTTGGTATCCCTTTTGTCTGTGCTCTGCCATTAGAGCCATGTCTCCACACTGAAAATGCAGCTTCCTGAGAAACAACACACCCTGCAGGGCCTATTAGGCTTTGCCTTCAGAGGCCTCACTGGGCAAAAGAACACTTTAAATTACTTCACAAAATAATACACCAATAGTTATAAACAATTCCAGCTTAAAGTCACATGGCAAATCCTATTTATACAAAGCCTCGCCTAAGGGAGTGAAAGCATTTCTCACTGTAATTTTTAGCTTAGTTTTTACAGTGTAGTTTTAGCTGTGTCATATGGGGTATGTTTTATTTTATATTTTCTTATTATTCACCTTGTAAAACAGAATAGCTTTGACCTTTTCCAGACAGGTGAGGAATTAAGCTTGGGGCGAGGGTGTAGAAAAATGCTCAAAGTGCACTTTTTCTGCCGTGACTCAGAATGTGTGCTGGGAAAGTCATCCTCTTATATTTAGAAGTCAGCGGAGCAGAGAGCTGCTCACTGTCGCAACCACTCACGCACTCAGAAGTTTCACTTCTGTGAAATGGTGCTTAGAAAAACCTGTGTCGTCCTAAAAAACAAACAAATTCAAAGCTCTCTTGATAGTGTCAGTCAGCACTATAAATATAAAGAGAAAATTGACCGTGTGAAAAGACAGATCAACAGTGCATATATTTAACCACTCTTATACTCTGTAAGGGGTTGATAAATGTTTCAGCAAGGATAACATTCCCCTCTAGCTTCAAGAAAATAAAATCCTTTTAGAAATATACTTTTCAAAACCCACAAACTTCACAAAGAGGTTTTATCATCCAAAACAGTATAATATAAAAAGAGCCATTCCCCTTCCTGCTTTCTGGTTGAGCTGAGACAAGCTCCTATCGGCCATCAGTGGCACATTTCAATCAGCCTCAATGTCTGGAGTGGTTCATTAGGGACCTATTCTCTCCTGCTCAGATGGGCCTCAGGCCTGCTCATTACTGTGTGAATCCAGAGCCCGACTCTGTGCTCTGTCTGAAGGGACGATGAGAAGGAGGTGTCATGCACTGATGGAGCTCTTTAACTTGCACTAATGGGCTATTAGACCTCACACAATAATTCAGATTCTGCTAACCAGGGAACCAAGAGAATTAGTTGCAGCCTGTTTTGTGCTTATAAAGCACCTGATAATAAAACAAGAGGCCACAAGCTTTGTAGTGATAATAAACAGTGGTAATTAATTTAGAGATAAAAAATATATGCTGACGCTTTTATGACACTTAAAATACAATGCCAACTACTGTGTACTCTTACTCTTATTATAAACATTTAGTCTAGTGCCATTACCATTTCACTGTATTCCCAATTTTTTTTCATGATCTGTGATCACATATAACAAATAGTGAATCAATGTATTATTAAAGTGTCAGATTTTAAGCTTTGGTCACGTAGAAATGTACTCAATCATCATTATAGCAGAGGAGAAGTATTGAAATTATCCAGCTCTCCAGGGTTGTAAATCAGTTCTTTTGTTGCCTTGTTTATTTGTGACATTTGTATCTTTATTTGACAGTGACAGTTTGGACACTGTATCTCAGCTGAGCCAAAGAAAGTTTGCAGGTAGACTGTATCGTTTTATGCCTTCAGTTTACAGGAAAGAACAATATATAAACAAAGCACAATTCAGCACTGTCACTGCCATACACTCATATGTTCTCTCTGCCCTATGTGGTACTATGTGTAATGTTTTCTGACTCAGAGAAAAGCACCCCATGGTTCATTTTTCATTAGACTTCTCCTTGATGATACTCACACCACTGCTGTCACTGAAGAAGTTTGTTTGGTCAAAGACATGTAAACATCAAGAACGGCAAGAAAAATAATGTTATCAAGAATTAATAACCAACATTTAATAGTTCCAGACGTGTCAACAAAAATGTATATGTAGTTTGGGGAGAGGAGCATAGTAAGAGCTGAGTACAGTAAAACATTTGGCTCCCTCCACACAGCACAGTGTCAGCCAGTGGCACACATAACAGGATGCTGGCGAGCTAATTGCTTGTATAGCTGTCATAGTCTGTGCTCCGTTAGTGTCGCCATGTGTGGCTCTAAGCACCCAAACAATGAGAATTCATCCAAATGCAAGAACCGAAAGCTGACCTGAATTCCCTCATTCACTGATGGGAGCTGTAAAGTAATTTGAATTAATTAACATAATTGGATAGATTGCATCTACTCCAGCAGCAGACAGCAGACTCACATTATGGCAGGGCCCCAGAGCGTGAAAATGGCCTGCATCTCTGGTGTACTCTTTAAAGGTCTGCTAACTATGAATGCCCTCTTCCTGTCCTCCTCTTCTCTTCACAGCAATTGATTCTACAGAGGGGGGACACTTTAGCCAGTGCAGAAATTCAATTTAGGGTTATTACCCCGTATCAGTGATGTTCTTGCTAATTTGATTGTGTCCAGTGAAGTATCCTTTTAAAAACAATGGAGGACAAGCTCAACAAAGATTGGTTTCGCCGCAATGCATACATAATGATGAGTCTATTGGCTTGGGCTTTTTCTCACCAATTCTCACTCATTGAAACAGAGTGCATTATACTCAACAAGCAGCTCATGATTATTTCAACAAGTTCCTAAAATGCGGCCCTGTGGGATCCTTAAAAATTGATAAGGGTAATATGCGGAGAATGCAGTTCTGGAGCCTCCGAGCCATATGCGAGTGTGCCGTGCGCCGAGTGGCTTGTGATAAATGGCTTGAACGGATGCTGATCTGTTTTGAGGTGCTGAGGATGCACAGAGAGAGGGAGTTGCACCTACCTCCAGGGTGTTGCTCCAGTGACGTGATACTGAGTGACTCTGATGTTCAAATAAGGCAGATGGCTGGGCAATGGCCCTTATTTAACCTTGCATTATAATATGTGTGTGAATCAGCAAAAGATGATGTGCAGTCTCATCAGACAACACCTTAAAACACCACTTCAGCATTAGCACTAGTCATTAACTTAAAAAATATATGCTTTTACTTTATCAGAAATCAGTTAGGTCTGATCTGACCTCTTGACCTTTTCACTACTTTTTTGTAGTCATCCAAAATGGGTAAAGAGGACTGTGTAAGCAGGTTGGAATGAGTTTCAGCGCGTATTAAAGGAAAGGTGGACAAGACAGTGGCTTAGAGACAGCAGCACTGAGGAAAAGAGTGATTCTTTACTATTTTGAGATGTAGACCTAAGATACTAACTTGACTCACAAAAACAACAAATTATTCTTTACCAATGTGAAATATAAGTTGTTGTTGTTGTTGTTGTTGTTTTTGTTTTGTTTTTCAACGGGAAGAGCATTTATCCCTGAACTTTTTTGTGCATTGATATGAAGTTTGTTGTGGGAATGAAGATCATGCAGAGGAAAGGGTTAGATGGAGGCAGATGAAAGAGAATAACCAAAAGGTAAAAAAGAACACCACTCTCTTGACTTTTCCTTTTCTGAAACACAGGTAGCAGGCTTGCCCTTATCTGCCAACTGTTCTTCAGCTGCCTCGATTATCAGACTGCCAGGGCCCATTAGCAGGTTATTGACGGGATATGAGATGATATACAACTATAAAAGAAGCAGGGCAAAGAAGCTGAGATAAGACAGCGGTTTAAAAAAAAAGCAGAAGAGTCCCACTTTGATTTATGACATTGCTGAAAATAAGCAAGGCTAAGTCCTTGTCTCCCTATCTCCCATCACCTGTATCTCTCCCTAAGCTAAAGCACTCACACTCTGATGACTTCCTGGAGCAAGAAATGGCAGAGGAAAAGATTATGTTCATAACTTATTGGTAAAAATGATCCCAGATACAAACTGATTCTTTTTTATTCAAGATACTTTGAGGTTTCTTATCTTAAACTAAATAATTTTAACTATGGATACATTTCTATTATCCAGGTTCTCAAACAATTATAGTTACAGACCTCTGCTCCTTGTAGCATAAAAACAAGTTTTCCCCCTTACAGCAGTTGGTTGTATGTTAGGAATAACTGTACATATCCTTTCAGCAAAATCCTTCTGCTAAGACTCTCACACACAGTTGCTGTCACAAACATAAGGGGGCAGTGTTGTAAAAGCTTTTGCCTTAACCTTTCTGCTTTCCCAGCTCAGACTCTGTCATTGCACTCTGTTGGTTTTGCACCTGTTTACTTTGTTGTGTCAATATTGCCCCTGCAGTTTGTCCTCCAGTGTTGCTTGATTTTTCTTATGAACTCGAATTCTTTTTTCCTTTTTTTTTTTTTCCATTTCTATGTTATACGATTTCACTAATACCTTAGATCTTGCAGTTTGATCTTGGTGTGTTTAAAAATGCAATGTGTAAATAGATATATTGATTCTGTACTTACCTAGTACTAATTATTACATTTATAAGGGACTGCAGTGTGGTTCAATGTTATCGAAGGGTTGCACCTTGAAGTGAAGTTGTAACCTGGAGATTGTATTGAATGTTTCTAAGTGACTACACATACTGTGCTAAAATCTTAGATGGGTCTGTAAAACAGGCTATGAGCAAAGAAAGTTTTATCAAATAATGTACAAAATACACAGAATAAAAAATTAAAAAAATAGAAAAATAAAAACTGCAAGCACTTCGGCCAAGACCTGGACTCAAACTCGAAATTCTTCTAGTTCAGGGGTAAATGCTCTTGAAATAAAAAAACAAACAAACTCATATCTCACATTGGTAAATAACCTACTAAAACTAAACATTTGTTCTTTTGGTGATTGAAGTTAGTTTTAGTGTGTGACCCATTACTGACCTATCCTGACTTGTCATAACAAAAAAAGCTATTTTATATAGGTGACTAACTTAAACAATGGTATGTTGTCCTATCCTTCTAGTATCTATTTGTTTGTGACAGTACAAGGGCCTGGATGGCTGTGTAACCCTGTGTACGACATGTTTGTGGTGCTGATGGAAACCCCTCTGCTCTGGAGCGTCTCTGTAACAGCGTCTCTATTGTAGTGTCAGAGATCTTCGTGTCCAATCCCTCAGACAGTGTGCAGCTATGGAGCTGTCAGGAGACATACAGGTGTGGAATATCAATGTGCTCGCTGGCCTTTGGGTGTCTCTTTCTGCATGAAATTGTGTGTGGGGTTTGTGTGTATGAGGGAAAGAATGTTTTTTGTTTGAATTCTGTGGCTGATACCAAAACAATTATTTACCAAAAGCAATGTCTCGGATCCTGTAGGGCAGAGAAACATTAAAATAGCAATCTGCCCTCATATGTGAACCTATTACAGCCAGTTTTGTGTAAGCAGTTGGTGTAGACATGCAAAGTCAATAGGTTACAAAAAATGCTCATCTGTCCTCATAAACGTAATTTGATATGTAATGTTGTCACTGTTTGTGTTTGCTGTTGAATTAGTTTAGTGTCTCAAGAATTTAGAAGTCTTTGGCATCATTTAAAGATTTAACCAGCTTTTCTACAAGCATTTATGTCACACCACACCAACAATTTTTGCAATAATGATTACTGAAGGTGCAGGGCTGCACAGCGCACCCCTGTCTCTCAGCTAGGAGGTTGTGGGTTAAATCCTTGGGCAGGCCAACTGCAGTTTCTTAAACTGGATTCTGCATGTCTTTCCCGTGTTACTGTGGGTTCTCTCTGGATACTCTGGATAGACCTACTGTCTAAAGACATTTTTGTAGGTGAAGGGGTGACTCTAAATTGCTCCTAGTGAATGAATGTGAGGATGAATGATTGTCATTGTCTCAAGTGTCCTGCAGCTAACTGATCATTGTCAAGGGTGTACCCCGCCTATAGCCTATGGTTGCTGGGAGAGGCACCAGCCATCATGACCCCTAAGCAGTAGATAAAGAAGAATGAGACTTTTTGAAATTGTTTTGCATTAGTATTTCATATTTTATAACTTAAAGCATCTTTTCAGGGAGCTCTTTGAATTTGCAGAGAATGCTTGGATAAAGTGTCTGTCGCCTCCTGCTGGCAACAGTGGGGAATGGACAGAGCATAAAATTGCTATTTAGTAAGTGTAACCAACATGACTCTAACAGATAGAGAAATGAGCTGACTGCTTTGTAGCTATGGCAATTTAATCGCTAAAATGATCATAATGACCCGGTGAGGTTGTATGGGCTTTAGAAACGTCTGTGTAGGTAAAGCAGTAACTGAGCGTTTCTAGCTCTTCATTAGAGTGTAGGCTCAGCAAGCAGGGTTACTCAAACAACCGGAATGAAACAAAATATTACTCCAGGTATGTTTTTGAGGTGGAAACAACATTATAACATAAAAAACATCAGCATCATAACGTCATCAAAAATGTGCATTCTATTTATTTAAGAAGTATATCAGTTTTGTAATAAAAATAAAGCATGCTGTACTTTATAAGGAACTGTAGTTTTTGCAACCCTTCTGCTGTCAATGCAACTCTGTAAAACATTAATTTGTTTTTTATAGCCGACATTGGCTGCGGTGAGTGGGTTTCATATCAGTGCAAGGAATGCACTTCTATCCAGTTTTCTCTGTAAGATAGTAATAACCCAACTATGGAAATTTTACAGCTCTTTTCCACTGTCCATCTGTGTGCTCAGTTTGTGCCTCTCAGTATTTTGGCCAAGTTTATTTTTTATGAATAAAAATTGCGCAATAGTGGATTTGAGTGTTTGTCCCTTTTTAGATTAGATTGGCCAGGATGCTGCTTTATGTCAGAATTTAAAATCTGTGGACAATTTTGACTCATTTCATTGTTGCCACTTTGTAAATAGATATGTCTGTACCCTGCTGTTTCTGAGCACGATATGTTGAAGTTTACTTGTTGAAATAAATTTGCATTTCACCTCAAAATGTCTGGCCACATCCTACAATGTCACATCTCAGTGCTAACTATGAAAAAATGAGAAAAACTCTTGTCACCTGAGTAAAAGAACAAAATAGAGCTGGAGGTTGATAGTGATGAGTTGGTAGGTATAGCTATAGTCTTGAAAGGTAAGAACTGGCTGAAGATCATTTGCCATCTTCTCTGTAACCACTGCCCTATGCCTTGCTGTTAAGTCGGGGCTCGTTGCCAAAGCTCGCAAAGGCTGTAATGAGTTTATTTCATGTGGGCTGTGAAAGTGGCCGTCTCTGTCTCGCAGGCACTCAAACAGAGCTGAGGCCCATAAACACAAAGTGCACTGTATAAATCCCCATGGCCCAGTGTCTCCCTGGCTGTGCTCTCTGGCTCTTCAGCATCTCTTTATCAGGAGACAGAAGGACAGGCGTGGCCCCAGTTTACACTGTGAGAACATACTAATCATTATCCAAAGTGCCTATATAATAATATATGAATCAAGATAATAAAATAATACATAAATTATTGAATCAAAACATGTAAAATAGATTTAGTGCACACAGAGTGAAATATTTCAAGCACATATTTATTTGAAATGTTATGTAATATTCTAATTTTATAAGTTTCATACATTTTTTTTTTATAATTATAAGCCATAATCATAACAATTTAAATACAGTGCTTAATAATTTATCTGTATGTACTGAATCTATAATTATGTGTTTAATGTCACCACAGCAAAGCCACATGCAGTGATTTGCATATTCATTTGGCATAGGTTTTGCTTCCTGGTGCAACCCTTTCCATTTATCCGGGCTTGAGCCAGCTTGAGTAATACACTGGCTTGCAGCTCCTTGTGGCTGGTTTTTCACTTGAAATTGAACTACTGAATTAAATACACTCTCTCACAGTTTTAATTTTGACATGCATCTGTATTTTCTCTCTTGTTGGGCAATATAATGTACTCAAAAGCAATACTGAGCAGATATTAGATCATCCTATTTCTTTGACAACTAGACTGCAAGGTGCTGCCCAGCTCCACAGTCCAACACCACTTGAGCTCTAAATCTCCTCACCACTCATTCACGTTTATTGGAGAAGGCAAGTTTTTTTCTACGATGCAGAGCAGATCAGTGCAGAGACAAGCAAGCATGGAGCAAAACACGCAGTTTGTTGTAAACAGGAACAGATCAAAAACAACCTAGTGTGCAGCGAGTTCTCTTAAGCTTCATCTTTCATGATCTTCGATCTTTCCATGACGTTAGCCAGCATAGCTCCCTGCCTTTCTTGTTGGTTGGCTCCCATGCCATACTAAATGCCTGCCTCTGTTCTCTTTCCAAGTGCAGGTCAGTGTCTCTACACAGAGCTGTGTCCTCAGAGGGCCTTCCAATGAGAGCTGGGTCAGCGATTAAGGAAGCATGAGGAACAGTGCAGATATAGAAGGAGAATGGGGAGTTTCTATCTCTTGACGTCCTTTCTGACACTGGCTTTGGTCATGTTGAGGGATTAGTGTGTGGGGCTCCGCCATAGTAGTTTCTTTGGCTTGTTTCCAGATATTATCTATAAGTGTGAGCTGGCTCCTTGCTTCTCTCTCCTTCCCCTCTAGCCCCTTTTCTGTATAACTCAGTCCTGTGAGTCATCCCAGGCTGCTCTGGGATTGATTTAATTGCTTTCTCTCCTTGCTGTTTGGCATACTATGTGTGCACTATGGCTGTCACTGCACGCTTACCCTTAAGCATCAACAACCTACTCATTAGTGCAAACACTTGGAATACATGCTAAGACATATTCACAATTCACATGAATTTATCCCTACTGGGAGAAGTCCATCACCATGCTGTGCCATTTGTGTTTTGCTTTGTCCTTATTTAGGAAATGTGAATATGGAACTGCAACAGGCCAATAACAATATCAGCTATTGAGATATTTTAAATTTTCATAAAAATAACAGCTCATTTTTGTTGTACTGTACTGTTACAGCTGGAATGAGCATATTTGCAACCAATAACTGGCCACATTCCAGTAAGATCAGTATTTTAGAGTCTCTCTTATTGCATGTGTTGAATGCTCATAATCTTAAGGCTCTCTCTATAATTAAACCTACTTATACTTTTGTTTGTGTTAATTAAATTTAAATTGCAATAAGAAATCACATGCATGTTCAAGGCCATTTACTGTCAGCAAACTGGCCATATTTTTTTCCCAGCTTTGAGTTTCTAAAGCACAGCAGTAGATGGCAGTGTTCCTACAGATGTTTTGGTTGTTGGGGGACCGTAAAAGTGAAGAGGATACCTTGTTAGGGCTGACTCAGTATGATTGAAAATAGCTCTGCCTTGACTTAGCAACAGCCATTCATACAGTATATGAACGCTTCAGGATGAAAGAGTTGTTTGTTGTTAATAGGGGGATTGCAGCAGTCATATTGCATAGGAAAGTCATTGTGCATTGACGCCCTACGTGATACACAAGGAGCAAGGAGGCTCAAATGTCACTGAGATTATTGCTCTTAGGAGAGGTTGAGCATAAAGTGCTGTGAATGGCTGGAGGGTCAAGCTTTCTTTTTTCTCCCTGTTATGCAGATGAGTGTCTCAGTGTTGGATAAGAGCAGACTGGGATCAATGGAGAACGCTGACTCCTGAGAATAGTCTGGATGTACTCTGGACTGGCCCGAGATGGCTACTAATCCACAATGATTATGTAGAGCACTCTTTGCTCTCAACCCTGTCTAGACAAAGATCACACACAAGTGCATTCACAATAAAAAACATTTAAAAAGTTGGGATGCTGTGTAAAGTGTAAATAAAAATAATGCAATCATCTACTAATTTTTTATTAATGTTTTATTCACTATAAATGATAAAAAACACATCACTGCATGGATCAAGAACACATTCATTCAATTGTTAAGTAATTGTTTTTTAACACAAATATTATTTGTCATGATATTGTAAAATATCTCAGTTCAACACCTGAGCTTTTTCCAATATTTTAGTTTTAGTTATTTTCATTTAAGACAGTATTCCAACATTATCGCAAGTGTTGGAGAGTTGTAAAAAGAATCACTTGTTTTTCAGTACACAGAGTGGCATTGTCTTTTCATCCCTTAAGGAACATGAATTCAGAGTTTTTCGGCAGTTATTCCCACCTGCTCGATTTTTTACAGATTTACAAACGATTTAATAAAAGTCATACAGATGTTGTTGCTTTTGTGTATTGAGCTTTAGCCAAGAGACAAAGCCTATAGGAGCACAGAACAAAGTTGTCTTCCCTTCTCACTTTTGCTGCTTTTCTGTTACCTTGCTGCACAGTGTTTACAGCAGTCGTAGCATATATTTCAAAAACACTGCATTGATTTGTTTGAAAGACATTCAAATTTTAGCAGGTGTCAGACTGTCACATTTGAAGTCAGCAAAATAAATAATCATTGTGATTCAGCAAATACTACTGTAATACAGTTTTTTTACTAGACCTAGGGCCAGATAAAGTATTCTAATATTGTTTATTGTCTGTTGTTAAGGATGTAGGTTATACATGGGTGAGGTTTGGCATACACAGTAAAAACAGAACTGAAAACAAATACATCAACTGTAGTTTTATGCGAATTTTCAGCCTTTCATTGATGTTGTTATTATTGTTTTGTCTGAGTCAGCGCCAGTCTTCTAGTTTAGGGATAAATATTCTGTCCTTTAAGCCTGAAAGCCCTTTATCACACAGTATTAAAAAATCTACTAAAACAAAAAAATTGTTTCTTTACTGACCCCTTGTGTCTGGAGTTATTTTCTGGGACATCGCTATATTGCAATAGTTCATAATTCTTAAAAAATAAAAATAAAAAATCATTATTATTATCCTTAGAGTTATCTTGATAACGAAATAACGTAGGTGAAAACATAACCTCTTTAGCAGGGGTAAATGTCATAGTGAGTTTACAGCTTTTGCTATTTTCAGCACAGCACATACAGTAATTGAAGTTTTTAAGATGGTGATGTTTGTCACACAATAAAGTCAAACTGAAAACAAATACATGAACTCTAATTTTATGAGCTTCCACCCTTTCACCACTATTATTTTTCTGACTTTCTGTAGCTCTAATGGAAGTGCAAGTCCCAGAGCAGCCGTTGGTGGCCCTGCATGGTTTGGACGCCATGCTCAACTGCTCCTTTAGCCCCGAGAACCCCTACAACCTGTCTGACGTGAGCGTGTTCTGGCAGCTGACTGACACCAAACGCAGCGTGCACGGCTTCAGCAATGGACGCGATCAGCTGGAGGACCAGAACCCAAGATTTGCTAACCGCACCGACCTGTTCCCCAAGCAGCTGCTTCAGGGCAATGCCTCGCTGCTGCTCAGAGATGTAGTGGTGGCCGATGAAGGCAGCTACACCTGTTTCGTGAGGGTGCAAGAATATGGCAGCGCTGCTCTGTTTCTGCAGGTGGCTGGTGAGTAAAACTTACATTTCAGTTGCAAACTGTAAAAACAAATTTACTTTTGTAACCTATTTTTAGAAAGTCTTTATTTTTGTATTTTTCTTGTAACATGTATCAAGATACTTTTACTTAGTACATTTTTCATAGAATTAGTAAAGTATAAACAGATATGAAGTCTTTCTTTCTCCACTGAATATGTCCTGTGATTTTATACACAAGCAATACATAAACTTAACAACCAGGAGCACATGGAAAGTGCAGTTATTATCCTTCATAAGAAACCTATCTTCTAATGGCCCATTACTGACCTTTCCTGAAAATGTCATTAAAATACAACTGCTATATTTATTGTAGAATGAAAAATATTTAAGATTGGGTTATAGTACTTTATAATGGTGAAATAACTGGTTCTCAAGGATAACTTCTTGTTTTTTGGCAGAACTGCTCAGAGAAGGTTACTAACATTCTACAATGCAAATCTCTCATGCACCATTGTAGTGGGAGGCTGGGTGAAATTGCAGCAAGCAAGCGTTATAAAATGAGAATTTATTAGGCTCAATTTAGTTTACAGACCCACAATTTATTCTACTGTAAATTAATTGAATCTAATGTGGACACAGCCAATAACAGAATGCAATAAAAGTCTATTATACAGTAGATGGTAATTCAGGGTAATTTCTTCCCGCGAGAATAAGCAGGTGCTCATCAGTTTTCCCTGGGCTGCTGCACTGTGTTTTAGTCAATAAAGGCTGATTGTGGTCTCTGTCATGGTCAGTATCTGCTGACTGTGATTATTAGCTGTTGTGTTACGACCAATCAGCCATCACTAACAACCCTTCTGCTGCCTGACTGGATGGCCTACCTTCACTGACGGTGAGAATTTAATTATTTACATGATGATAGGAAATAGTGATACAGTGTGCGTCTGTAGTTTGTTTTTTAAAGCAAACATTTTGAGGATGGAAAAGCATTAGGCAGTGTTAATGAATATTTTTTCCTCCCAGCTGGGGATAGGAAAACTCCAACAGTGACAAATTGGCTCCCTTTAATGCCTTAGATTTATTTTTGCTCTATTTTTAGCATAGACTTGTTCATCCTTTTGCTGAAATGAAATGAAAAAATCCCTGAATGGAAACTCGCCTGTCAGTCAAGTGGACAGTCTGGAAGGTCAGTGTACGCCACGCTCAAACCGTCTGTACATTGAGCTTTTCAAAAAGGCAGCTCAGTCTTATTTCATCTCACCCCTAGCCCCACCCCATTGTTTACTGTGCAATGATTGGTTCTGGGAATTAGAGCCGGCTCCTTCTCCAACACCTCTGTAGTCTGTGTTTTAACACTGGGGATTGAAGAAGCGTGATTTGAGCCTAGTGTGGTTCACCCTTAACCTCCATCCTGCTATCCTTTTTTCCTTTGCTACTGCCCGCATCTCCCTGAGCGTATAGGTGGCTGGTTCTCTGGGCCTGCCTACCAAGTCATGCTATTTGTTACTGGGAGTGGTTTGTTGTTTTAACTCTCCTGAGTATGTGGTGTTAGAGAGTTGGGATGTGGTATCAGGACATGCCACAGATGCTGTCTGCGGCTCTGGGATCTTAAACACTGTGTTATACTAAGCTCGCTAAATATAATTAAGAATTTAATGGGAATCATGTCGTGCTGTTCCCAGGGTGACCCTCAGTGCAGAGAATAAACTCAGTATCCCTCTTCATTCTCCACTTCAGTAAACATATACATTACAGTGCAAGTTTCAGTCAGGCGTATTAAATAGGAATGCTAAATAAGAAATAAGACTGTACTATTTACACTTTAGGATAACTCGCACTATTTAGCATTAATAGTGTTAGTATTAGTTAAGGATTAGTAATCAGTCAGTTGATTATTTACAAAACATTACTTCAACATTTAAAAACACCACCACCACCGTTATTAATGTTAAATCTTTTTGTAATACATTTATGTAAATCGGTGCACAATTATAAACTTTAGTAGTAATTCAGGGTCTATAAACTGTTTATTCATTAAAATATTGTTAAATACGGTCAGTAATGGACCGGGGACAAAATGATTAATTTATTAATTTTGGTGTGCATCCAAATCACTGATTCAGGAGGATGATATCGTGCACTCTTTAACATTACAAGATAGGGCCAGTGCCTTGGCAGAGGTTTATGCTCTCTGAATTCTTCTAAGTACGTTTTTTTTTCCTTTTTTTTCCAGCTCCCTACTCCAAACCAGTGGTGACTTTGGAGGCGGATTCCAACCTCCGGCCTGGTGACACGGTAGCATTGACCTGCGTGGCCTATGGCGGTTATCCACAGGCACGTGTGGAATGGCGCGACGAGGGCGGACGCACCTTGACTGAAAATGTCACAACGTCACATGTGGCCAATGAACAAGGGCTCTTCAGTCTCACCAGCATTTTGACTGTGGTCCTGGAGCCCAGCAGCACCTACAGCTGTCAGCTTATCAATCCACTGCTAGGCGAGGAGGGCAATGCCTTTGTCACTATCACAGGTAAGCGGGACACCATTAATCTTCTACACTATAAACACCTTTCAGGCCCTCAGTCAAGACCGTGCCTTTCACTCTGCTGTGAAAATAAACAAGTTAATATTCAATGACTTTGTGTTTGCAGCACAAACTAATCTTGTTCCCAGTCATGCATGGCCTGCGTTTCTTATTAAAATCTTGTATGCATTTGTTAATCCACCTGCCAGTTGAATTTTCTGCTGTTCAAAATCAAGATGATCTATTTCTTGTGTTTGCATCAATGGTGCATTATGTTTCTTCACAAACAGGTAGAATTTTTTTAACTGCCAATGCAAGCCTGAGTGCATTTATTTGCAACTGTATGTTATAATGTATACCATTATAACCACTGACTGAATTTCATAACACATATTATCTCTTCATTATGGCACCAGTCAGTGGGTGGGATATATAAGACAGCAAGTGAACATATATTTCCTCAACGTTCATATGTTAAATGCAGTAAAAACAAGAGGCATGCATAAGGATTTGGACAAGGACCAAATTGTGATGGCTACCTAACTGGATCAGAGCATCTCCAAAACTGCAGCTCTTGTCTATCTATCAAAAATGGTCCAAGGAAGGAACAGTGGTAAACTGGCACAAAGGTGATGCAAGTGGGGAGCAAAGACTGTCTTGTGTAGTCCAATCCAACAGACGAGCTTCTGTGACTCAAACTGCTGAAGAAGTAAATGATGTTTCTGATAGAGAGGTGTCAGAATACACAGTGCATCACAATTTGTTGCCTATAGGGATGTATATCATTATGATCACCTGCCTATTATTAGTGGTCATAATGTTATGCCTGATTGGTGTAAAATTTGTTATATATTCAGACTGAAATGTATTTTGTAACTTACTGACACTAATGAGAGGGTAGGTCAGGTCTGATACAGGCATGTACAGACAAAGCTACTGAAATTGTGCTTGACAGTGCTGGAGGGCCAGAAGCAATACAATTTATCATGGAAACGACACAAGGAGTCTTACCGGGTCCCATGACTGGCTCTTGGGCTGGACTTTGAACATGTCTGGTATCCACTACTAACAGGAATGGAGTGAATGGTCTTTTTATGGATGCTTGCAGAAACTATGTATGACTGAAACTGACTGATAGCTACCCTTTTAACTTATTGTAAGACTATGTAGTGAAATAGCTAATGTTTTCCACAAGCCTGTCACCACCCACTCCACATGTCCCCTCTGTGCTGCTGCTGTACCTCTCTGTTAAGTGCACAGAGAGCACTGTGTAAGGTGGACCAAGGCTGGCTCTCTAATGGGACCAGCACTGTGTGAAATGGCTCATAAATAAGTAGAGGTGGCCCGAGCCCACTCTCTCTGGGCCCGAGCTGGTGCCGAATCCGGGGCCATAGAGGTGGAGGTCGAGCCAGAGGTCAGCGAGTGCTGCTCCACTGGGCTGGGAAATGACTGTGCTGTCTGGAAACGGGATGGTCGATTGGCAGGGCAGGCTGGCTGGACGGCTGAATGAAGGTGGTCATTCTAACAGTTTGGTTTTTCAAAACACCACTGATAAGCAGTTGGGGACGTTCAAGAAGTGGAAAGGAATTAAATAGGTGGAGACAGGGAAATGACAGTAAGGTAGCAGTTTAAAAATAGTCTTCCACTCATATTACCTTCAACATTTCTCCATTTATTATGCTATTTTAGGTTGAATTGAAATGAAGATAATGGCTGCATTACTTCTTGTCTCCTCTATTTCCCCTCTACATATGACATGTCAGACTATCATTATTTTAAACCAATGCTGAGGGAGTCATTCTCAATTGGTAATGGAGATGGATTGGAATTTTTATGCTATTCAGTGCAAAACATGCATGCTATAATCAGCTTTCCCGGAGTTGAACTTTCCAAAGAGCAAAGGAACAAAAGACAGATATCATGTAGTCAGGCAAGTTAGAGAAACACAGTTGTGTGCACAGCTTGAACACGGACAAAGTTATAAGTAAACACACAGAAGATTTACAGTATTCCGAGTGCAGTGATACAAGGGGGTTGTTTGAAATGAAAATGTATTTTGCTCTGTTTACAACAGCTGGTGTGTGCTTAACAGCCTCTGTAATTAATTTTGACCTAGCCTAGCAGAACTCCTCTGCTAGAGTGCTGAGCTGCTTGCTGTATACTCTTCTAATCACTCCACACAACACTTCAGCAGTGAAGAATTCTGATTTAAGACTAGTGAGACCTGCTTTAAGTTTTAAATGAGTAAATAAATTCGGGCAGAAGAATGAGTGTGACTGCGTGAGGTGAGGAAGTAAACGAGAAGGTTAAAATTTTACACCCTTTTTAATCTCTGATTGAAAAATTACAATAGTAATACAAGCCTCCTCTAGGCAGAGCAGTAGTTTGACAAGGTTAATTTTGAGAAAATTGACCCTACTCACACAGAGCACAGCACATTGTTGGCTGGACTAAGCTACATTTAGAGTCTCTGCAAAGCCAGCCCTTGTTAATCTTGCCTCTTTTTAGTCACCACTAGTTGTATAACATATGCACTTCTAAAACGCTTCAGACTTGTGAAAACACAGCCCATAAAGCTATACCTCTTCTTACACTCTGAGTGAGCAGTAATTTATGCCTGAAATATTTGTACTTTTTAGCAAGCCTTGGTTGCAGGAGCACCCATAGGAACAGCTGGTATTAATGAACACTCCAATGATGGAAGAAGCAGCAGCTTCAGTCCTGAAATGAACCGTAGCCTGTATGCTTGCCCAGCCGGCATGCTTGTGTGCCACTCCTACACCCCTCCTCTCCTGCCGGTCTTCACATTCCCAGCCAATTCAGACCACTTTGTTCGCCTCTGAAAGAATAATGTTTTGGACTTTGCAGGATAAAGACTGTATATCCTATCATTCTTTACTGATCCTCCTCTGAATGTGCAGCTTTAGCTTTGTATCCCATCTACTG
This sequence comes from Bostrychus sinensis, assembly GCA_020698575.1. Lineage (NCBI taxonomy): Eukaryota > Metazoa > Chordata > Actinopteri > Gobiiformes > Eleotridae > Bostrychus > Bostrychus sinensis. The sequence continues at coordinate 19,745,962 of CM036242.1, forward strand.
GAGCGGTGTGATTGCTTCACAGTGTTGTGTGATGGCTGTGTTTCAATGCCTGTCACCAGACCCCCTCCAGAACCACCCTCACACTGTCTGGCTGCTCTCTCAATGAGGATGGTGCCATTTCCCCATGACTCTGCTGGCACAGCACTTTCAGTAAGCACTGTGTGGATGGAGATAGATCGAGTGGCCAAAGACAGAAGATGAGGCAGGAAGATAGAGGGAAAGGGCTTTGGAGGGAGAGAAGCGGATGACAGAAAGCAAGATGGAGAAGAAAATGTTTGCAAAGCTTAAAGTTGTGTGAAGGTAGATAGAGTTAATTATCCTGCTTGGCATTCACAATTCAACACAGTAGTAAGCATGTCCAGCAACTTCTGTGGCACAGCATTTTGCTCCACAGATTCCTATTCCTGTCAGTGGGAGGCTGAAATTCCTTTCACATTCCCTACTCGCATGTCAGTGAATGAACCATGTAAGTGCATGCTAGTATTAACAAGGCCAGTCTTACTCACTATGTGATGAACATCAAAGTTTTGCATGTTTGGAAAACTGCATGTAAATAACAATTTAGCTTTAAATTTCCACCCGGGATGGCTTTATGAATGCTCAGCCTTAAATTTAGAGTGAAAACCTCTAGATCACATTTGCATATTGAATTTATTCTTTATATATGATTTAATATTAATTTTCAGCCTAATATTTAAGTGCATTAAAGTTGAGCAAACCACTACTGTGTATCTGCCAAAGGAGCAATAGTGGCTGATCTTAAATTTCAAAGTTCTCTCATCACACACTGTTGTGCTGTAGAACTTCAGCAGTACATGTAGATTAAGCTTGTTTGTATCATTTTTAGTAGGATCCTCTATCAAATGCACTGTCACTCAATTGAGGTAATATGCTTTTCAAATAACATACTTTTACTCACGGCGTCAATAACAAACCACAGTGCAGTTTCCTGCTCTTCACTAAACAAGATCTCGTTTAAATGCAATTAACTTAGCCTTTGGAGAAGCAGAAAACACGGTATAAATGAATGTGTTGTCAGTGGAGCAGCAAGCAGGCAACTTTCCCAATGGAGCTCTGTATTAATTAGTGTCCAGTGTACAAACAGGCTTTCTTCTTCCTCCTGCTGAATGTGTGCTCTGTCTTATCAGGAAGCCAGCCAGGGAAAACAACCAAACAGACAGATGATGTAATGTGTGCTATCTCAAATAAATTCAGGTAGGCAGCAACGTCATTATGGTAAGCATATTATTTCCTATCAGGATCATTCACTTTGGTCATTGCTGCTGTCAGTGTCCTCTTCCAAGCCTAAACTTTATGTTTATTTTAAGGGTGTTGTGCTCTAAATGTATTTTTTTGTCAGGTTAGATTTTGTTTGTATGCATACCGCTTACTGTAATGATGCTTCATTTTGCCATATGGTCATATTGTATTGTGCATTTTGAGTTTGACATGTGTATTGTTAAATGCAAGTCTGGCTTAATCAAGCCTCATGCGTCTTCTCACAAAACAATACTCAGACATCTTAATTCCTGTCCACAGCCTGCTCGAATCAGTCTTAGCTGTCCTCCCTCGCCTTTCCTTTTTAGGACACTGTATTTATAGCAGCAGTAAAGGCACAAAAGCCCTCTATTGTAATTGATTGCGTTCATTTTGATTTGGACTCACAGAAAGGCCTATCACTGGGACTGCTGTGGCCCAGCTGTGTACATTTCACACAGCTCTTGTTAAATCCTGTAAAAGGAATTGGTTTTGGGAGCCTGGCGTCAGTCCTGGCTTGGTGATATGAAATCATATTAGTTGCAGCATTTGTGAGAATAGCCACCAACAAAGGCCTGGGCACACCTTCAAGTTTGGCTGTTTAATTATTCACACTATTTACCTGATAACAGCATGAGTTATTGTCTTCCAAAGGGTGTCTGCAACCTCAGTAAATTGCTTTGTTTTGTACATGGAAGAGTTCAAATTAGTAGCTGGCTATAGACAGAAGCACTGTCTAGCAATATTATGCATTTTCAATTAGAACTTTTTAAGAGATACTCTTTTTTTCTTTGTAAAGGTAGATCTTTCTTGGAAAGGTGTAGAGAGTAATTGATTAACACATGTGAAATAGCAGTATGGGACAGACTAGCTGTGCTCTGGTCCCAAAAGAGCAAGGTTTTTGACCAACCAATATGTCTCTTTCAGTGGTGGAAACTAAGTAACTATATACTGCCTACTACTATATACTTTTACTGAGGTCATTTACTATATATATATATATATATATATATATATATATATATATATATATATATATATATATATATATATATATATATATATATATATATATACATTGAGAGGAGTCAGCTGAGGTGGCTCGGGCATATGTTTCGGATGCCTCCTGGACACCTTCCTGGGGAGGTGTTTCGGGCATGTCCCACTGGGAGGAGGCCCCGGGGAAGACCTAGGACACGCTGGAGGGACTATGTCTCCCGGCTGGCCTGGGAACACCTTGGGGTGCCCCCGGTAGAGCTGGAGGAAGTGTCTGTGGAGAGGGAAGTTTGGGCATCTCTGCTTAGACTGCTGCCCCCGCGACCTGGCCCCGGATAAAACGGAAGAAGATGGATGGATGGATGGATGTATATATATATATATATATATATATATATATATATATATATATATATATATATATATATATATATATATATATATATAGTAAATGACATCAGTAAAAGTATATAGTAGTAGGCAGTATATAGTTACTTAGTTATATAGTATATATGTCCTTTTATGGCTTTTTGTTTGACAAGACAGTAGAGACATGACAGAAAATTATGGGTGAGAGAGCAATTGCACTGAGAAGGTCTTGGGTTTGAGACAGCAGAAGTACTAGTACTAGTAGTAGAGTTTTTTCTGTACAGCCTCAATACTTTTTAGTTTTAAGTGAAGAAATAACTTTGTTGACTACTTTTACTTCTACTTGAAAATGTGTATTTTGATGTAACAGTACTTTCTCAGCTTGACTGATAAGTATATAAGTACCTCCTGAACAAATACACCTAATGCAGAGTGTGTAATATAACCCCAGTGTCACATATCACAGTAATGACTATGATTAAGCTGTGCTGTGGCTGTGCTCCATATGATACCAGTCTGAATGGACAGCAGCGTACCATGACTCACATCCCCTTCAGGTTGCATTAATATCTGTAGCCAGGCCTGTCTCACCAACTCCTGGCTTATTACAGACCAACTGTCCACAAGGAAACAAACTGGCTTCTCTTACCTTATTAATATTGTCAACTGTGCCTAATATCATCAGTGTGTCCCCGCAGTAAGTGCAACTCTCCGTCGTCAGTGTAGACAGTTTAGTGACCCACACCACCAGAGTCTGTCATATCTGTAATGCATCTGTCTCAGTGCTTTTCAGCCACTTACTCCAGCAGATGAAGACTGATGTCATGTGTAATGTCCACTCGTTTGCCTGATGTGCTTGTTACACGGGTTAAGTAATCTAAATAGGGCTGCAGTGCAAAAGAGCGTTTCATAGATTCATGCTTGTGTGTGATACAAAGAAATTCACCCATTTGTGATTGAATGGCAGTAAAATTGGAACCATTATATTTTCCTGCCTATATGTACAAGAATATGATTTATCTTGTCATATCGTTCAATACTAAGCTTTAAAACACATCATTGTGAACCTGTGGAAATTGAAATGCACGCAGTAAATACATTTTGCTCGGTTCACTAAAATGACTGCTGTATTGTTAGTATATACAGTGGGGCAAAAAAGTATTTAGTCAGCCACCAATTGTGCAAGTTCTCCCACTTAAAAAGATGAGAGAGGCCTGTAATTTTCATCATAGGTATACCTCAACTATGAGAGACAAAATGAGAAAAAAAAAATCCAGAAAATCACATTGTCAGAATTTATTTGCAAATCATGGTGGAAAATAAGTATTTGGTCTATAACAAAAGTTCATCTCAATACTTTGTTATATACCCTTTGTTGGCAATGACAGAGGTCAAACGTTTTCTGTAAGTCTTCACAAGGTTTTCACAAACTGTTGCTGGTATTTTGGCCCATTACTCCATGCAGATCTCCTCTAGAGCAGTGATGTTTTGGGGCTGTCGCTGGGCAACACGGACTTTCAACTCCCTCCAAAGATTTTCTGTGGGGTTGAGATCTGGAGACTGGCTAGGCCACTCCAGGACCTGAAATGCTTCTTACGAAGCCACTCCTTCATTACCCGGGCAGTGTTGTTTGGGATCATTGTCATGCTGAAAGACCCAGCCACGTTTCATCTTCAATGCCCTTGCTGATGGAAGGAGGTTTTCACTCAAAATCTGACGATACATGGCTCCATTCATTCTTTTTTTTACACGGATCAGTCGTCCTGGTCCCTTTGCTGAAAAACAGACCCAAAGCATGATGTTCCCACCCCCATACTTTACAGTAGGTATGGTGTTCTTTGGATGCAACTCAGCATTCTTTCTCCTCCAAACACGACGAGTAGAGTTTTTACCAAAAAGTTCTATTTTGGTTTCATCTGACCATATGACATTCTCCCAATCCTCTTCTGGGTCATCCAAATGCTCTCTAGCAAACTTCAGATGGGCCTGCACATGTACTGGCTTTAGCAGGGGGACACGTCTGGCACTGCAGGATTTGAGTCCATGGCGGCGTAGTGTGTTACTGATGGTAGCCTATGTTACTTTGGTCCCAGCTCTCTGAGGTATACCTATGATGAAAATTACAGGCCTCTCTCATCTTTTTAAGTTGGAGAACTTGCACAATTGGTGGCTGACTAAATACTTTTTTGCCCCATTGTATCTTTTTTGTTTTTTACAAACAGTGCAGAAATGTTACGATCTACATAACAGCTGGTGTCCTTATGAGATTAGACTGCAACAATACAATATATAATACAATATTGCCAAATAATGTTTTTTTTTTTTTTTCTGATGATAGCATAGGTGTGCTTTGGATACTACAATATCCATAAAAAGGAGATAAAACTACATGTTTGAATATTTTGATGTTGTATTAACAAACCCCTTTTAACCCTCCTACACCCCTAAGACAATTTTTGATGTTTTGCATGTTTGTGGATACCTTTTGCTGTGTTGATTCAAATGGCATAGGTTTTGCCTCAGGTGTGTATTTTGGGATGATTTTGAGATGAAATTATTGTGCCTGCAAGGCTAATAAAAAAAATTAAATCTGAACTAAAATGGTATGGGTGTGTTTTAGGGTTGTCACAAATTGGTGTGAAAGTGTGTGTTTAGAAGTTAGTTTATTTGTGTATGCGTGAGCGCACATCCAAAATGTAGTCTTCACTGAGATCTGCATCAGTGCAATGTAGACAAAGTGCCCAGACTGAGCAGATGCATCTGTGTGTACTGGATGTGTGTATGCACATATGCAATTTGTTGCGGCAGGGTTAAATTCCCTTCCCTTTTTTAATAATTTTAATAATCACAATCATCAACAACTAATTTTTGGTTGTACTATCTGGTTGTTGTCATTAGTAACATAAAATGGCCCTTAAGGCAAAATTAATAAATGTATGTGAGTAACTGTTATTAATATTACTTATCATGTTGAGATGGTAGCGCAGGCCTAGTGATGTCAGATGTTACAGATGTAAATTTGTTGTGCTTCGTCTTTAAGCAGCAAGTGTTAGAAGTACTTTTTATTGTGTAAAGACAAAAGAATTCATCTTGTTCCAAATTAGTGTGAGGCCGTCAAGGTTACGGTGTAAAATAGGATTTAGGTTGTTGTCCTGTATACTGTAAACCAGCCACAAATTCTATTAGACAGTTTTCTAATATGTCCCCAGAGTGTTCTATTTTTATATATCTGTCAATGGAGGCAGCAAACAGCAACATATTAAGGCAAAGCCTGAAGATGTAGTAAGATGTCCACCACGAGCTGGAAGTACCCCCCCCCCCCCTTCCCCCCCATGCCCCACTCCCGCACTCTGGAGGATTCATTTGACTGTTTACTTACTGCAAATGGAAAAAAAGCTAAAATTGTTATGGGACCATTTGGTTTATGAGCCAAAAAAGTTCATAAAGCAGTGAAGCAGTTTGTTTGACTCAAGTCCAGTGACAGATTTATTATTTCACTTTTTTTATTTGGCAAAAATATAATAATTTAAATTTGTTGGAAAGAGTCGAAGTATTGCCATAAGTCATAAAAAGAGCAGTTAGCGGTAGTTCAGATTCAGATTTTTCTAGAGAGACTGTCTGGCACTTCCTCTGTTAGCTTTCTGCTCTCAGAATATGGCCACAATAAACCAGTGTAAATTTGCATTAATGATAAATTTTGAAGCCATCTGAGCCATAAATAATGACATGCCTACTGATTTGCAAAGCCTTATTTCATTACAAGTTATTTAATAAGAACATAAGCGAGGGCATGGATGCTTAAATATTTTCAGTTTAATTAATGGATAACAGTGTCTAAATTAAGCTCTATGTATTGAACCAATTGAGTTTGTAATGGACATTTGAAAGATGGCTTGGTGCTTAAAAACCTCAAATCTTTAATATTCAGAGCACTTTTCTCTAATTGCAAGGCTCCCTGCTTGCTTCCAGTCTGCAATCAAGTTTTAGAGCAAGAACTAAGTTAACATAGCCAACTGTACAGCACCAATATGATAAAGATAGGGCACTTGTCCTCAAAATGTGACTTTATGTTTTAGACTAAAGCTAACTTGTAAAATGTGACTGCAGTAATCACACAATTTAAACATAAAACAAAAGCCACTTCTTTGTATTTTTGGAGGCTAATTTTGTAGTGGTCACTGTGAGCATGTTTGTAACTTCAGATGAGCAGAATTGGGCTGACCTGCTCCAGAGTTTCTGCACCTAACTTTAGTTCAAGTGCTTTGAGAATATTCATTCCTCTCTCCAGTAACCACCAAAGACTGCAGCAAAGGAAAATGAGAAATGCTGTTTTATAATGAGAGCCCAAGGCAAAGACATACAGAGACATGTCTTTTAAAAAATCCGTCATTACATATTCTCCTAGTAATACTGCAGTGGGAGAAGCATACTAAGAACTGAGCTTTGAAGAGGGCCAGGCAGTTCTTTAATGATTGGGAGAGATGTCCCATTGCTTTGTGGTAAGTTAAGCATACAACCTTCCTTTTTGTTTTAGTATAACTTGTTAACAGATATTGGGGGAAGGTGCTTAAGAGTATACAAAAGACAAAATGCCATTGGATATTAAAACAGATTTATAGTGGTCCATAGAGAAAGAAACAGAAGTTCAAAAAGATTACAAAAACAGTTAAACCTCTGGGTGTGTTCCTAGCTTAAATGCTGAAGTAGGTACTTTAAAAAGGGCCTTGGTCATGTTTTTATGGGTAATATTTCTTCCCACATTGCTCTGCAATGATGCAACATTGAAGTTTCACTGAGCAATATATGTGTACTTTCAAAGCACAGTTGTGGTCCAGTAAACAACTGAACTAAATGAAATACACTTTCAGACTTTTTTCAGTTCACTATGCGGACAGAGTCATTGGACAGAATTCGGAAAATTAAATATTTATGAGTGAGTCTTTGACTTTATATAGGTCCATAGCTGATTTTCTTCTTTCCTTATAGGCGGTCAAGCACAGCTTCAATTTATCTATAGTATATTTAGTTTATATAAAATGTAGATCAATTCTGAAATATCCTCTAAATAGCTCAGTCAAGTTTAAGCTTTCTTGGCGGGACAAATGCATGCTGTTTGCCCTAAATAGCACCTTAATAGCAATTTGTCCTTGTCACTCCACTCCTGGGCTTTTTACTTGCCATTATCAACCAGATACTCTCTTTGCAACTGATAACTGCCACTAGTAATTCTGTCCTACACATCCTCAACATCTCACTGGCAGCTCATGTTTTAAAGCGAATTAAGACCTTAGACAACACAGCGTTGAAAACTGATTACTGTAATCAGGCTCTACTTGCATTTGCAAAGGTGATAAAAAATGGTGCCACCCCCTACCAAAAAAGAAGCTAGTAGAAAAATCAATATTTCACTCTGCCTCCCACATCTTAATGCCACTCAGGGTGGAGAGATGTGCAGAAGTGATAGAGTCTGTGTCTGTTAGATATCAGAAGAGTTTTTAATTGAGCCCAAATATGCCTGAGAGGCCCATACGAGGTGCTCTGAGTAAGTGCGATGAAATGGGCTGTCCAATCTGTGTTGTCCACCTCCTCAGGCCCTGTGTTTGACAGTAAATGTTATAAATAAAATGGCAATCCAAAATGTTCAGTATTTCAAAACCCATCTTTACTGCAGCTCTAAAAGGTGCTGTCCAGATTTATTAAACAATCACAACACATTTTACACATTTTCCCATCAACCTCCTGATGCCTGTATGAATACTGCTGTCTGCTCAGAGGTCTTGGCTAGCCAGTCTCTCAGTTTGGGGCCACTTCTCTGACAGTTCTAACTAACAAACTCTCACTAACTCACTTGGTGTTTGGCCATCACACTTAGGTCGTCTGTATCTAGAAGTGCCACAGCATCTTGGCATCCTGGTCTAAAGAGTTACAAAGCTCCTGCAGTAAGAGCATGAAGCATCTTTCCAGCTGCCTTGACATGTGGGTTGGTTCATTCAGGCACACTTTTAGAGCTATATTTCCTTTCTCAAATGGAGTACAAAAGAAATACAGTGTCAAAACATGAATAAATATGTGGTGATCTTTATGATTCCAACAGTGTGGTACAGTTATTTATTAACAACAGGTCTGCAACAAGATTCCATGTTGTTTATTATCTGTGCTCATTGTGAGACATAAGTAATAAAAAATAATATTAAAAATAAAAACAAATTCTTCTGCTTTGTATAAGCAAAACATCAGTCCTTCTCTGGAACCGTCCTGTGATGCCTGACTGTTTGTCTGCCAAAAATATTCTCCTTCAGATTAGATGAAAGTGAGGCTAATTTTATAATGGAGTAACCTTAACTCAGGAAATCCATAGCGATGCTTAAAGGGTCGATCTTCCACTGGAGAAAGGTCAACCACAGTCATGACATATGTTTGAAACAAATACAGGTTGAGTACTGACTGATACAAAAACGTGTTCATTCTGGACATTAAGAGTCAGATCCAGTAAAGTGTGGTGCCACTTCAAAACCTGTTTTAAGTTTGCAACTCACAAAAGCACAAAAGGAGCAGGAGGGTATGGTGCCATAAAAGTGCAGCTGGCTTCAGCTTCATTTGATTCATCAGTCAGTGTGCACAGTACACGCAGCATGGGTTCCAGTTATATGAGAATGTTACAGAAGTTTATTATATGTACTATATATGTACTATTATATGTAATAACACCACGTTATTAACACTTCCACCACCTATTTGTGAGAATAAAAGCCCTCTGCTCTAAGGTTACAATTTGTCCTTTTACCAAGTGTGTGGTTCTCGTAGTATTTATTGGTGATCATAGTTGTATCTCAGGGCGCTATCCATGTTGTGCACCACTTTTCTTATAGTGCACATTCACAGAGCATTTCTGAGTTGTGCTAATAGCTGCCAGCTTGTCCACAATTGCAAAGAAGCTCCTCATGCAAAACTGTACAGCCCAGTAGTTCTGGACCAGCTTAACTCACTATATTATATTTTTGCCATTGTGTTCCTTGGTCACTCACCTACTGTAACCTTGTGTGAGGAAGTCACTCATCCACTCAGCCCCCGCTCATCCCCATTGCCCCTGCAGCCAGATGGCATTTATAGTTCTCCTGCTGAGGAAAAAACAGGGCTGTTACAAGCTTTATTTCTATAAATGTGAAGCCATTACTCTGTTTTAATGTACACGTCTGCTCATCTTACACTCATGTTTGCCATGAGCCAATGGCGTCAAGGGAAGGGCAATAATGTCAAACAAATTGCGTAAGTAAATGGGCACTGGGATGTTGTGAAGATGAGCGCAGTGCCACCCTGCATGCCAATAAGACAGTGAAGTAGCATCTCAGTGAAAAGCTATTTATTGAAATGCAAAAAGAGGAGAGAAGGCTCAGAGTAAAGATGCTGACAGGACAAAAACCTGTCACCATCCATCTCAGTTTGCCAAGATTTCCCTACAAGTGAGGTTGTTGTCCTCTCTCAGAGAGGAGAGGTGTGGAGAAGCATCTCACGAGCCATATGTGTGCATGTGTGTGGGCCACAGCTCTTCCCACTGGGTCTCAGTGGGGACACTGTGGAGGATTTGATGGACATATTTAAGTTTGATAATAAAAGCTGGTAATTGAAAGTGAAACTGAAACAAATTCAAAGTCACTGGTTCAATGTAATTCTAATATTCATGCTCATGTTTTTCATTCTGGCTAATCCGTGTCCTCTGACACTGAGGCCATCTTCTTTCCATTTGCCCTGTTGTTATTGTTTCTGCCAAGCTTTTCCTCAGTAATAAGCTGTGCTGCATGGAAACCTAAAGAAGTTTAAATTGTCGGTGTACCCGAGTTAGAACTTGCAAAGGCAGTATGCATCAATCACCTCAGCCCTGTTGGCTGAATTTGATTTAAGTGTGAGCTCCTGTTATGTCTCACTGACTTTTATAGCTGACTTTACAGTTTTACCTGTCTACAGTATTGTCTGAATGGATGCCTTTATATCTGCCATGTGAGCGGGTTAGCGAGGTATATCTGTCTATAGCAGTTCACAAGCAGCCTGTGCTTTTCTACGCTCCAAAGCTGTCCAAGCCCTCTAGCAGGGCTTGGCCCGGCTGCTGCTCAACCCCTGGGCTAGCTCCTAGTCCAGCTCATACTTCTGTGATCAACACTACAGCTACACAGGTCGCCTTTCTTTGTTTGCACAGACAAGATAAGGCCATGTTATTCATCCCGAAAATGAAAGAAAAACCTAATTGACACTTCCTCTCCTCCTCCTCATCTCTCCAGCTTGTCGGAAATGAGCCTTGAGGCTCTTCTTAGCCTGAAGTCATCTTCTGTCAAGGGACATTATTCTCCTTTGGTCACAGCTTAAGAGACTGGACTTTTTCCAGGCAGGTAAAACTGGCTGACAGGTGGACGGAAAGCAGCTTTGATCTCCACTGTCTTCACATTGCAGAACCAAGATGACAGGCAAGGAAGTCTTAGGAGCACTTTATTCCTCAAAGGTGCAGGAGAGAAAACACTCAGGCTTGTAAAAAATGCCTTTAAATCTTGGCACTCACATTTGCTGAAGCCAAACAGTAGCTAAGCTGGCCCTGTGTAAGTCTCTTATAGTGTCTTCCAAAGACTGAGGGAGCCTCATTTCTCACAGGTGATGTGCCCTTCTGTTAGAGGCTCCATATGGATATAGTATTTTATCATACTCTTTCCTGCCCCTATTAAATGTCTATTTTTGACTTCAGTCTGCACTAGCCTATACATAAAATACCTTCTGCGTGGCACTGACTCAATGGATTGAGCATTTACCCCTGAACTAGAACATCCCTGGTTCAGGGGTCTAGGGCACTATCTTTGCCATTGCGAGATATGGCCTTGCAGGAGGTCTGAGCTCTCTGAGTGGTTCTTGTTTTACATGCAGTATATTACTGTACATCACATTCCAAAAACTGATGTTAAAACATTACAATTTTAGTTAAAATCACAACACAACAATATCTGTCAGTGTCGAGGTGATGTCTGCTGTCTGTAGAGTCATAAAGTCTGTTCTTGAGTAAACGCCACACTACAGCACGGCCCACAGTATCCATCTTCAGCCATGCCCAGGAGGGTGGGGGAAAGGGGAAGATAGGTAAACAGAGCCATTAAAGACAAATCTATTTCTGAAGAAAACAAAATCACATCATCAAACAGGAGAAGAAGAAAAATATGAACCTGCAGCCTGTGGGCCCCAGCGTAGCAATGATAGCCAACTATGGCATTTGTCTTTATCAGTCTGCTTTGAGGCAGGGGGCACATGGAGGGGGAATGTGAGAATAGTGAGGGCATAAGAAAGACCATAAAAGCAGAGGGGATTGCATCATCTCTACTCATCCCAAAGAGGAATAGTCTTTTTGGTAGTTAGTGATTATTTTAATACCATGCATGTTTTTGTCTTTTACATGGCCGTTCTTTAAATATAGCCAAGTAAAGGGCTTAGTGGACACTGAGCAGCGGTATCATCACTCATGACTCGCCTAGAGAGACACGCATAGCTTCATCAAAATGACAAGATTGACTTTCCAGACTTGATCTTTTCTCTCTGCACCAGCAGGACTATAGGCCTTCTAAAGATAATAATACTGAGAGCCTATCTATAAGTAGATTCTGAGTATTTAGCACAAGCACTGGACATTTACTGTGTAGTACTCCCTGCAGATTTCTACTGGCTTCCTCATTGTCGTTATTTGCTCTTTGTCTTTAATCTTAGTTGTTTCTCTCCAGCAGATGGACATAGCCATGAGAGAATTAACAATTTTAAACCAAATACATGCTTTTATTTAGACTCCATCTTGGCTGGCCAATAATTCTTATTTTGCCCTATGCCAAGTCCTTACAGATGCTTCATCATTTCCTTTTTCAAATGCCAGTCATTTTTCAGCCTTTTTCATTATTATCTGCCCAGAGCGAGCACTCTCACAAGGATGACTGTTTGTGTTACAGCCAGACTCACAGCTATTTAGTGGCTTGGTTGTTCTTCTTCTCTCTCTGTTCTCTTTGAATACCCCGGGGAAATTTGGCAGTGTTTCTGAAATCTTTTGTCCTGCTGAGCAGTTTTTATTTCTTCTCATCTGATTGCTGCTTGCCAAGATGCTGTCAGTTTGTTTGATGTCTAATTGTCAGATAAAACACTGTGTTTCTCTGATTCTGTCGCATAGTGTCAAGTTTAAATAATAATTTAAAAAATAACATATTAAGAAGCCAGGTTTGCTCTAAATCAAAAATAATAAGCTGGACAATTGTGCATTTTATTTATATTAAAGCTATTCCAGCAGGGAAATGTGTATAGCAGAAGGCGAGGGGTGGAATATTTAGCGCCAACATCCTCTTAATGGCCTGCCAATTCTATTTGAGTGAAACAACTACAGCGTAGTAGTGCAACTGGTAAGCTATCTGCCATCTGGACCCAAATAAAAGATTGGTGTCTTTTAATTGGACACAACTAAAGACACTCTCAGTCAGTTAGCCATAAAGTAAAGGTTCATGTGATCCTAAACATATTGCAATGAGTCATAAAAATATTCATGAAAGACGCTTAATTCTTGGCAAAATACAACACATTTTATATGTCCTATAGATGCTAGAAAAAAAAACATCCAATGACTCATTCAGTATCATACTTTTCATACTGTTCAAAACAAATAGGGGTAGGTGAAAATTGTATGTTTTTTTTTTTAATCCAAGATAACAATTGTCTTTTAGAAATAACTATCTACTTTTTCTGAAAGCAAAACAATAAAGCTATATATATTATGTTGCAATTTACTGACAATTTCATATTATAACTATGACAATCATAAATAAGAATAAATAATTAGAATCACAAGTACTTATTTTATGTGCAAAGAATACCATTATTCTTACAAACCAAACACACAAGTCCTTTGAGTTTTATACCATGCCTCAAACACAATGGCCCTCTTTTAAGAAGCAGGTTTAGTCCAAACTCAGAATTTGTTAACCCTGAAAAGAAGGAAACTCAGAGTTTTCTGTTCCACACAGAGGATAAACCTAAACGCTGAGCCAGTTACCACAGTAACTATGTCTGTGAAACTAACGTGGTCTGAGGAAGGTTTTATTCCTCTAACCCTGAGTTTAACTCAGAGTCTCCTCTTCTTCCTTTTGCCTCAAGCCTACTGTGTACCGGTAATGTTTATAACAAGTAATTGGCTATTACGCTTACAGTTTTTAAAATCTTTTTATTCAGTCAAAACTATTAAAAATCCATGACCTTGTTAAATATTGTACATTACAATTCTTGTTTAAAGCATTTAACAAGTTGGTCATGAACCAACTGGAAAAGTTTATTGTGTAGCTGTATGTGGGGTTAAATTGTGGAACTGTCTGAAGTTCAAACTCAAGCAATGTCAAAATTTCTCAGATTTAGGTCACTTTATAAAGATGGTTTGGTCACAGTACAAGGAGGGCGAGGTTTATTGGTCATGTCCAAATAGGAGCATGTATATTTAGGAAATGTTTATGTTGCTGGATACTCTCTAATTTATTTATATAATATCTAATTATTTTCTTTCCTATTTGTATCGCCATTTTTGTGTTGTACACGAGTATGAACCTTTCACTTACTATAACAATAATCTCAACAGTGTTACGTAGACGCCACCTCAGAGTGTAACTCCAGTAACTCTCAGTATTTCACAAAAATTATGTAACTGACTAAAAAAAAAAAAAATTAGTATATACAACAAAAGAGACTTTACCTGCCTGTTGTTAATCTTAAGTCTCTTTTGTTGTAGGCAGATACAACACTAACACTTTGGTGCTCTTATTTTAGCCTGATGAGAGTGAATAATGATAGCGTACTCTGTGTCTGCCCTTTGCTTCAGGTCAGAACATGGCATTCCCCCCGGTGGCTCTGTGGGTAACGGTTGCCCTCGCTGTCTGTCTGCTGGTCCTGCTCATTGCCCTGGCTGTAGTCTGCCGCAGGAAGATCAAGGAGAGCTGCGAAGAGGCCAGGAGAGAAGGTGAGGACATAGAATTGACAACAACTCTATACCACTAAGTCACTATAAACGACATGTCCAAAGTGCAGCCAGAGGACCAGTCATGGCACTTTTTAGGCGCTTTTCCACTAGATGGTACGACATGGCTTGTATGGGATGGTTTGGTTACAGGTAGCCCCAAAATCTGTTTGTGTTTCTATTACTCTGGGCCCAGGGTCCAGGATATATAACGTCTTTGAAACTGACTTTTGAAACCTAAAGCCAGTAGCAATATTTAATAAAAAGTTTAGCATAAATCCTGTAAAGATGTTTCAGCCAGAGTAAACAGGACACTACTTCAGATTTACTGCCTGCTTCTCTGGGCGGCCAGGATTCCCCTGTAAACGAGATTCTGAATTTCAGTGGGACTTTCCTGGTTAAATAAAGGTCAAATAAAAAAAAAAAAAAATTTTAACAACTGACCACATAATGACATGAGTTTAACTAGTGTTTAATCCAATCTAAACTATAAATGATTTGTTTTGTTTTTTTGATTCTTGAAGTGAAGCCGTACTTTGTGAAACTGGAAACAGCTGCTGCTAATATACACTAGCTTTATTTTTTGAAAAAGACAACACAACATTTAGCTCCTCTCTTGAAATACAGCTGTTTATCAGAAGGACAAGTACAAGTTTGATTAAAAAAAAAAAAAATTCCCTCTTATTTCTGTCCTTTGGCTTGTTTTTGCCCGAGTGTGGATTGTCTCTTGTCCAATTAACTCGCAGCGATGCATAGCTCCACTATTTCCAAAGCAATTCATTGTAGTCCCAGAGCTGGACTTCTTTGCCAAGGGGTGCCAAAAGCATGATTTGCTTCGCTTTCTGGGGCCATTTCAGACCGCTTTGGGAAGTGGAAACACCCCCAAATCAGCCCGACCCGCACTGTACCACCACAGTGGAAAAGCATCTTTTGTGCCAGTCGCAAGCCCGGATAAATGTAGAGGTCGCATCAGAAAGCATATCCTGAGTAAAACCTTCGACCAATTTAATTTGCAAATCACTGCACGTTTGGAGGCAGATGATTTGTTGTGGCAACCCCGAAAGGGAAAAGCCAAAAGAAAAGATAATTTTCCATAGTAAGTATTTAAGTAAATCTAAGAAAAAAAATTAGGGCTGTGATGAGACACAAATTCCACAAGACATGACACAAGACTGGGTGAATGAGAGCAAGATTTTTACACTATTAAAAAAAAATATGTAAAAATTGAAAAAACTATTGAAAGACAAAGTTTATTTACCTGAAAATGCAAAACAATTTAGGTGCATTTTTAAAATCACCTTGCAATTAATAGTATTTTCTTCTATTATTTGAATTATATGCAATAGCAGAACATACACTATATTTTCCAAAGTATTTGCTCACCCACCCAAATAACTGAACTGGGATCATGGTGTGGTGGTGTTTTTAGGAGCTGCATTTATTGGTGCATTTATTTCGGCATTTAGTGCATAAATAGTGAGTGATTGTTGACTCTTGCACATTTCTTGCTGTCAAATCTGGCCCTTTAAAAAAAACAGTTTTGACACCCCAGGTCTATAGTGTATTTTGTGAAGCAATTATTAAGGACTTTATTAAAGACTGCATTGGAGAATAAAATAGGCTAATTAAATCACATTTTCTTGAAGAATTTGTCTTGCTGCATTCACAATTAATGATCTGTTGCAAACCTTTTATGTAGCAAGGCCCTTTCAGCATATTTTAGCCTTCATTAAACGATAGGAACACTTTTTACACTCCTACAGAGGGGCTGGGAGATAGTAAGTGTAATTGCAACGTGTTGGCCAGATCATGTAAGGCACAATGAGAACAAGTGATGAGATGTTAGCATCAGAAAAAAGCATCCCAAATCTAGAGGGAGTTCTGCTTAACACGAGATACCCAGGCAGGATCTCAGATTGTGGGACACATATCCTCGGCAGTGGGGGACATCATTACTAAGGCTCCAGTAATTAGCATTGCCGAATGACTGAGGATTGCCTGAGATTGCCGCAAGTGCACAAAAAAAAAAAAAAAAAAAAAAAGTTTTGAAATGAGATAGATAGTGCAAAGCCACCAGTTCTGCTGTAATGAGATCCGCTCAGAGTGGAGAAGACATTTAAAGAAAGGTCAGCCAGTGTCTGCACCAGAGCCCAGAGGTTTAAAAATAAATATGGAAGTGACACAGACTCAGTGGAAAGAGTAAATAGCTCCATGAAACATATGAAATCAAATGAAATGGAAAGATAGAAATATAATGACGTTACTCCCATGGGCAAAGGGCTCTTAGGGACCTTTTCTTTTAGTGGACCGAACAAGTCGCTGTATTGCAGTTCCTTACTCTCTACATAGATTGATTATATGGTCATCCACCACTCCACGCATTGAAATGTTAACCGGGATTCTGCTCCCTTTGCACATAATCTTTCCTGCACTGTTTTTTCAAGCATAAATACAAGAAGTAGGAGCTCTGCCCTATTCACATACCAGCTCCAGTCTCACACTCAAGATGAAATGATACAGAAAGAAAACAGATATGAACAGGCTTAAAATAGGAGTCCTTATGCACATCCTGAAAGCTGGTATACAGAGAGACATGGGGAGTGCAAAGCAATGAAGTGCATCCTAATTGTGGTCGTCTTATCTTCTAATAGTGTTTCCGGGTATGGAAGATTGAAGTTGACTCTCTCTTTGCTGCATATGGGTTGTGGGGGTTAAAGGGTCAGGAAAAGTGGAGAAGTGAGTCATTTTTCTTGCCTGTCATAATGTATGTGGAGCAGATGAATGTGCATTGTAACAGAGCGTGGCGGCTTATGGTGAAGCAGTCGGAAGAGAATGCTTAATTCAAAATGAGGTGTTGCGTGTTAAAACCCGCTTTTCCCTTTGGTACCACCTTGCATAATGAAAGTGACTGTGCAACTAATATATCCTTCACCAACCTATCTCATTTTACCTTTACACAATCATCTACTTTAATCAGAGCAGCTATTGAAGATCTAACGATGCAACATGGGACAGGGCTCCCCTGGGTGTGAGAAAAAGTCATAAGCGAAGCAGTATCTGAGGTAGAAATTCCCCAAAGGAGATCTATTACTTTGCAGCACATATTTAACCTACATGGTTTCCCCTTAATAAACACTACCACTGTCTAGCTGAGTCAATGAGATTCACAGTAAAAGCCCTACACACCTCAAATTAAAGTTTATGATGTCTAGTCAAGTATATTATTATATAGATCTAGATTTGTTCCTATGGCCATACCACCAGCTCTACCAAAGGTTCGCTTAGCAATGGCAAAATACAATGCAACCAACAAGAATTTCCTTGCAGGTATTGTGGCAAAATGGTGGCACTTTCTGTTAGCCCATTAGTTGAAGCATGTAGGTCACTGACTACATTGTAATGCATACTAATGAAATATATATCTTTGTTTTCATTTTTAAAATGCATGCAGCTAAAATGTCTTTTTATGGGGTCCATCACCAGGCTTTACATCTCTTCCCCAATTCCACTGAGAAGCTTGTAGCTGTATCAATAAATCAAGACTCATGATACAGTGATTATATCTGTTATTGTTGTGACTTGTTACTCAAGAAAAATGAGTCCTAAATTCCACACCATGAAATCTGACGTCAAGTTGGATGCGCTCTTCTAGTGTTTATTTGTATCACCGATTCCATGTGATTCCATTGTGATGCTTGTAGTTGCAACGTAATGATGATTCTGCAATAGTTCAAAGTATTATTTAGGGCTGGGCAATTGTAATTAATGATTAATGTGTATTAATAATAATATATACATTTATATTTCTTGTGTGATATGAATTTTCCTTGTACCGTGATACAGGTGAATAAAGGAAAAATGTGTCAGTGTAGAGGGATGAGATACACATTTATACTCCCCTAGCTGCAATTAACACATCTTACTTCTCCTTTGCTCCTTGGTCCTTTATGTTCTGGTTCACCCTTAAACTGCAACTGCCTCTCTTTAAGCATTTCTTATTCATTTATTGTGCACAAAACCTTTGATAAATCTGGCTCTTAATAACCATGGGAATCAGTTCTCACTTACTAAACTGTGGATGCCCCCGTTCTTACCCTGACTTAAAGGTACTTTCAAATGAGCTTCACTTTCCCACAAACGTGTTCTTTCACAAGAAATAAGACCTGCAGCCACACTGATGGGACTGTGGTCATCTTCAATGATGTTGTGTGAGCGCCATTGTAATACTCGTGTCAAAAATCAAAATTTACATTTACTAAAAACTGTCCAAGCTTTTGCTCCTGATGTAGGGCCAAGACCTTGGGGCTAAGTATATATCCAGGCTCTACCTGACCCAAACTGGAAAATTAGTAAATGCTCTTTTGCTTGTGCTACACAGCCCTTAACATATCTTACAATGCTAAAAAAAAAAAAAAAAAAAAAAATCCATTAAACGAAAAATGTTATTTCTTTACTGAAACTTTAAAAAACATTTTTTCATTGATCCATTATGGAAAATGTCATAAAAATATATTATATTTATACATATGTTGTGATCATTATCGCTTACAGTTAGCCCAGTCATCGAGGGTCACAAACCAGTGTATTCTTTGTCCTAAGCTAAACAAAAGGCATAAACAAAAGCAAATCATTGCACACTGTGAGGCAACCCCGGAGAGGGAAAAGCTGATCTCTTAAATCTAACAGATTTGCATTTGCATAACATTACAGAATCTTGACAATTTAAATAAAAAAATGCTTTTAACATTTTACTCTGTGTGTACTGAATCTATATAACACTTGAACAAAATAAATTCACTTTTCAGCGGTATTCTAATTTATTGATGTGCACCTGTATTTTGGACAGACTACCAAATCTAACATACCATAACATAATCTCCTTGACAGAAGTAAAAAATAAGGGGTAGATTTCACTTCACATCTAGGCTGTTTAAATCTGTAAAACTCGTCCTTCTGCTGTAATAATATGGATTTCTAGTTAATTTCCCATGAGGATGTTTTTTTTCTGTCAATGTCAAGAAAAATATCTGGCAAACACAGGGATTGTACATAAATTAATTGTTTTGACATTAGATTTTGTGCAGTAATCAGTTCAATCTGAGCCACTGCCTTATGCTAACTAGATGGCATCAAACTCAAGTGTGCTGAAAAAAAAGGAAAAGAAAATGAAGAATTAATATTGACTTCTTAGACACTCCCCCTGAGCTATTTTTAGACTTGGTGAATGTGTAAGTGTGACAGCCATCAATGCAGTGCCTCTCGAACTCTGTTGACAGTGGCTTTTCAGAAAGCCACGAGCTAAAGCCTAATGTGATTAGTGTCTTTGTGAGAACACTGGAAAAGAGGCTGAATATGTCACTTTGAGTGTCTGTGTAAGGGGGTGGGGGTGTATTATTGTGCTGGGTTTGGTCATCATACAGTATAGTCTTTCTCATTACAACTTGTCCTTTGAGCTGTGAAGGATCAGCTCTCCATAGGCTTGTGATGAAATGACGATATTGTGCACTTTGTTGCGTATTGTGTCAGTCCTGGTGATAATCTTCTGTTTTTCCGCAGCTGAAGAGGCCAAGGAGCTCGAAGGAGAGGAGTCAAAGACAGGTCAGTCAATCCACAGCTGTTTAAAGCACCAGCCTTTTGTGCATCGGGACTGGCTCTACATTTATTCAGTGAACGTCTCTGTGGTAGTAAATGAAGACACACACACACAAAAAAAAAAAAATTCCATTCCTATTACCTATAGCTCTGGGAAAAAATAAGAGACACTGCAATTTATTCTTAAATCAGCCACTCTGACAACCATTTCAGGCCAGTGTCTGGTATATTCCTTCGCACACCTCACTCTGCTTCATGAGCTCACAGACTATCATCTAAAGCTAAGAGAGTAACAATAATAATACAAATTTTACTTGTTTAGAGGCATGAAACATACAAGACACAGTATACTACAGAAAATTACATGAGTAAAAGTATCTTTTTATTCGTATCTTGCTATTTGTTAGATACTGTATTTGAATAGGACATTGTCTCTAATAATGTGGCCACTGTGTGTATATATATATATATATATATATATATATATATATATATATATATATATATATATATATATATATATATATATATATATATATATATATATAGCATACATGGCACCCCATCTTTGTTCCAAGACGTGCAAATTAAAATAATGCCTGGAGTTTGTTTCTAAGAATTCCAGGTGGCACTATGGGAAAGCGTGTGACTGAGCGCTGATAAAGCATATGCGCGCACCAGAAATTAGACCACCTTCAGGCTCCAAAGCCATTCACCACAACAAAACGACGGTATAACTCTTCCACTGTGTGTGCGATCGTTTGAGGCAAAGCGGGAGAAGCAGACAGACACTAATTTAGTGATACCAACAAGCTGTTTTACATTATGTGTTGCCCCCAAAGCTACACCCATAACAGTGAAATCTATCTTGTCTATAAATTTAACTGGAACAAGTGTTACAAGTTCTACAAAATTCGAACATTAGTCGTGCTGCGCCCTGCACTTAAATACTCTTGCTTACCGAGCCCTATTGATTTTGTATTGCTTCTTGTGGTAAATTCTTAAGATAAGAATTGGGAGTTGTAATAAACAGGTGCAAAGAAACATTAAAACAAACATTTTAGGATTGGAAGTCTCTTTTCTTTTAAGCAATGCCCCTAAGAAGAGACTTAAAAACATAAGCTGTTATCATAATGTCACAACTATTTACTTTGTAATATATCAAGCATTTTTTTACTATTACTATAAAAATAACATATATAAAGGTCATTCAATTTTAGCTGTATTAGATTGCTACTGACAAAATGATTGATAAAAAATCAAAATGGGGGGCACGGTGGCAGAGTGGTTAGTGCTCTCCCCTCCCATCAAGGAGATCGTGGGTTTGATCCTTGGGCCAGCCAACACACAATCTCTCTGGGTGGACTCTGCATGCCCTCCCCATGTTACCGTGGATGCTCTTTGGGTACTCTGGCTTCTGTCCAAAGACATGCATGTGGTGAATTAGTGACTCTAAATTGCCCCTAGTGAATGAATGTGAGAGTGAATGGTTGTCTGTCTGTCTCGGTGTCAGCCCTGCAACAAGCTGGCCCCTGTCCAGGGTGTACCCCGCCTAAGGCCCAAAGTTACTTCTATAGGGTCCACTCACCCATGACCCCTAATGGCAATAAGCGGAAGAAGATGAATGAATTAATTAATTCAAAATAACCATGACTCTATAAATCTTTTTTTCTTCTTTTTTTAAGCAGTATAGGGCTCTTGTACCAGTCCCAACAAATCACACCATATACTGTTTAGCAGTCATCCTTATTCAAGTTACTATTAACATGTTTAATCTTTGTGTAGAGGGCAAAGTTAATAGCATGTGATTTTAATAAGCTGAGCGAAGGAGAGCATGACTTTTCCTCTCGTTTTTTTTATTTTTTATTATTGTTTTTTTTTATGAATGATTTAAAAAATCTGCTGCAAGTTTTGATCCCAGCCAGCACTAGCTTGAATAACAGCTAAAGGCAACATGGCTGCTCTGCTCTGAGAAGACCCCCTCAACTCCCAGCCACCTCCTTGTTTCTTCTTGCCCTGTCTCTCGTCATTGTCCGTGCACCTGCTTGATCCAGGTGGACGTTGTGGGCGGCGGGCTGTTGAAGTCAAGCTAATGGTTCTGCCTTCTGAGATCACTCCGTAAGCACTCCAGACAGCAAGCTTTGTTTTGCCATCTGGCTCCAATTGCGCTGACAAAGGCAGAGGTTCCTGTGTGAGACAATAGAGCCGAAATGAGCCCCAGTTTAATAAACCCAGGATGATGGGAAGCCACGTTTGTGTGTTATCTTAATGAGCTGTCCAAAGAAGAGTGCGCCTCCCCTTTCAAAGCCAGCCTGATTGGAACAATAACCAGTGATAACTAGGGACCTGGGCTCATTCATTTCCACAGGGGTAGGAGCCCTTTGTTGCCTTTACAGCGGCAGCAAATAATGTTTAACAAACAGTCGAGCTTCAATTCTTGGTGTGTTTGTAGGTGGCGGAGCCAAGAGAGGCCCTTAACATGCACTCAAATTTACCAACTACACAAAGGGAGCCAAAGGGGCAACTGTGTACACATGCTTGGACACAGATACAACACACAGAGAAAAAACACATCATATATATATATATATATATATACTGTATCTATGTGCTTCTGTACACATCACAAACTGGCCCTCCTGTGTGGGTATTTAATAGCTTGACTATTTTCTTCCTGGACATCACATCTCCCACTTTACTTTAATTTTAAATAAAACATTTCATCTACTCCCTTATCAAAGTAGCTTCATGAGTTTTTTTAAGAGAAAGATAAATGTTTATTACTGCATTTTGCATATTTTTACCCAGACATTGGGGGTCACAAGTCAGTGCATTCCTTGTGCTGGTCCAAAGTCTGGTTAAATGGAGAGAATTGTGTCAAGAAGGGCAACTGGCTTCAAATTTATGCCAAATCAGTATGTGACTCACTGGATGCTAGGAGGCAGAAGATTTGCTCTGGCTACTATGAACAGAAAAAGTGGAAAGGAAAAATGAAGGTCTAGCCCATTTTTGATTATAAGTAGACAGAAATATTTTAACACCAAATGCAGATTGAAATGCACAGCAATACTCTCAATACTTTGGCCCGCTAGCAGGTAATGCCATGCTACAGTTTGATTTAAGAGGCCCTCCCAATGGTCACACATCACTGACTAAGGATATGTAAATAGAACATTCATGTTGCCTTCATTATTCGATGTGGGTCACTGGATAACTTCAAGAGCGCTAATTAAGAGTGCTCCCTACACACCATTGCTCAGTAGTCATGCACACATTATTCAAGTGATGCATTCTTTGTTCTATTCTGCTTCAGTGCCATACCGTAAGCATCACATTAACTGCTGTTTTTCTAGATTGACCCTCAGAGATTTGTATTATGGAAACTAAGTTATGCTGGACTAATAAATTAAGCGAAAAGGTGAAGTGAATAACACAGATTATCTCTTCATTGGGTCACCTGTTAGAGTCTGCAGTGGTCAGTATCTATGAGAAGTGGTCCAAGTAAGGAACATTGGTGAACCGTTGACGGGTGATGTATGTGGGGAGCGAAGGCTGGTCAGTGTGGTCTGATCCAAGGAGCAACTACTGGTTCTGATTGCAAGCTATCAGAATAAACAGTGCATTACAGTTTGTTGTGTGTGGGGCTGCATATGACCATCTATATTAGGCAGGTGGTCATAATGTTATTCCTAACTGGTCTATATGTTAGTTATTCTCCAGCAACTTTAACTATGTGCAAATAGAAACACTTTTATCTCTTTATTTTGCTACAAGAATGCATTTTGTTATAATTGCAATAGGAAAAAGTGTTACACAACACAAAAACACTGACAGCTGCATCCTCTTCCTCTCTTCTTTTCCTTTTATCACTCATCAAGGATGCACTGCATGCTGAGTACTTCGAGGTTATCTGCTAGCCACCTGATCATTGTCAGAAGCCATAGAAATAAATAGCACCCTCTAAATCATTTGGAATAATGAGTGTTGTCAGAGCTAATAATAGCAGTCAAACCACAGAGCACTATGCATCATAACACCAGGCCAACACAAACGCTGGCAGTTTAGCCAGAAGTTAGCGAGTGCTTTTGTGAAGAGACAGGGCTACTTGAGTAATAAAAGCCAATACTTCCTTGAAATGAGTCTTCATGTACAGATGCCGTTTACATCCTCTCGCCTTCGCCCCTTGTTCCTCCTCCATGTCATGTAATGTATGCTCCTCTGACAGCGTAGCCAGGGCCCGGTGGGAGACTGTCTATCCATCTCGCTAGCCCAATCTGCCTCCCCTGTTTGGTTCCACATGAGCACTCAGCTGCTGTGACTAATTAAATAAAGCGGCATGCCCTCTGCTTCCTGTTAGCCATGGCAAGTTTCTGGCACAGAGATGAGGCAGAGAAGAAGGGGGGGGCTGAAGGAGGGAAGACCAGATAGTAACTACAAAGTCTCTGTTAATGCTTCACTCCGAGACAATAGACATGAAAGTTACATTGATGTGACTGCTGTTTAAAAATACATGAGTACAGTCCAACAGTTTTAGACAGAAAAGAGAAAGAACACAAAGAAAGGCAAGTCAGTGTATTTTTTTAAACATTTGCCCAGTACTCTACTTTATATAAGCTGTGAATTAATAATTGTATTTTTATTTTTCAGCTATGACCCCACTGAAAAGCTAAATCGAACTCTAAGAAAGGTGAGTACAATTTAAAACATTGTACTGTCAAAAACTATGTGTATACATGCAGGCCAGATGTCAGACATTTTAACCTGTTATTTCAATTGCCTGCTGTTCTCAGCAGTAATGCTCTAGAGGAGTCAGTCTCTCTGGAGGCCATGGGTAAGTGCCACTGTAATGAGGCTGGGCTGCATTAATTCTGTAGACAGCCAGGAAAATGAGAAGTCTTGACATTTTGATTTCAGGAATCACATGGTCACTGGCTGATGTGACAAATCTATTTCTTTATATATGCCATCCAAATTCCACTGGTGTACTCACAGCAACTGCAAAAGTATGATTAATAGTAAACATACTAAAGCCTTGCTCTATGTTTTACATATACAGTAAATGATAAATATTAAGTTACAATCAAAAGACTTTTTTAACTTGTAACTAGCAATAAAGCTACACACAAATTTAAATATTGTGTTGTCAATTCAAAGTGAAAATCTTGCTATATACATCCAGTAAACAGTGAAGTATTTCAAACATTTATTTATTTGAATTGTGATCATTACAGCTTACAGTTATTGAAATGCAGTGTATTATAAAAGCAGACTTTTATCATCACAATTTAGTAAATGAATAAATGCTTTTAATCACTCTGTGTGTACTGAACCTACATACTTTATACTTTTTGAATTGAGTCTGCTGAAATAATTTATTCTTTCATTTCAGTGTCTAATTCAACTCATTTATTTATCACTTTCATCATTTATGCTAACTTTACTTACAACTAGAGTAAGCAAAATCACACTGGAATTGTAGCCCTTATGATCAGTTTTCATTGAACTAGATGCAGTCATATCCATTTTAATGCTTTACACAAAATACCAACACACAGATTCAGATTCCAGAATCATTTGCATAATTGTCATACATGCTTCTTATTGGCTTTGGTTAACTAATATTGACACTTACAGTGTAGTGCCTAACTGCTGGTCCCAAAGGTAGTTTTATTTTATGCTGACTTGCAGCCACCATCACAGCTCCCACTATTATAGTCTGGCAGCTTGAGTGGAAGGAGATAAACTGCTGTAGTCAGTGTGTGTGTAACTTTTTCACTATGCAGCATAAGAAACAATAGTAAAAAGATAGCTGGCTCTAACTGTTTAGGGAGAAAGGCAGTGTCCAGTACTATGAACAGTTCCATTTTAGGAAAAACTGCACTCAGTTTTACACACTTTTTTGTTATTGCAGCAAAATGCCTCATCATCTATATGAGTGGACAAGGTGAAACTAATACCGTCTTTTGATACATACAAAAAAATATACATATAAAAAAAAAGTTTAGGAGTGCCTCAGTGGCTCAGCTCGTAGAATGCATACCACATAGGTGAGGGACCGGGGTTAAATCTGGCTCAGGTTAATTTGCTTACTGTTTTCCACTCTGTCTATCCCTGTTTCCTGTCTGTCTATATTTAGAAAAATGTCTCAACCAGCAAACTGAGCTGAACTTTGTCAGTCCAGTCCACTTACTGTGTTAACCTATAGGGGCATAGTGTGATATATTTGTGATGACTCTCGTAGCTATCTGACTGGGGTCACACTTAGATGCAGTAAGAGTTGTTGTAAGGGTTAGCAGCAGACATCATCATTGCTTATGGGAGCCAGGGTGGTGACTCTATTCAGCCTTAGGGACAGCAATAGGCACTCCCAAATATATCCCCAACGTTACTCAACCATTTCCACAATGTTTGCTCCCGAGATGCTGCACATGTTCCAATATTACTAGACTAGTGCCAGTGCAGTACAAAGGCTTAGAGCTATTTTTAGAAAAGTAAAGTAATATAAGCATCAAAGGACAGAGGCTGTGAGGGCAGAAGGCATTTGGTGTTTTGGAGAAGTCAACATTATGCATGTCTCTGCTCAAATACAGACATTTTGTATTTGTTTTCATATGCAGTGCTGACATTTGGAGGCACTCCATCAATTTTGATTTGACAGATATTGAAATTCCTTTGTCACTGCAGCGCTAGAGTGATAACAGCTCAGTGGAGCTGGCATGTCTTTTGTCAGAAAATGAGACACAATTTGATTAATTTAGCTGTGGGCCTGTGAATATTTCTGCTCTTTGCAGGACCATCACATTTATAATTATAATATGTGAATCCTTTTAAAGGCTCTACATTGAGACCCACACATGGAGTGGTGATTTATGTATATAGAGGAGTTTTAAGTACTCTCTCACATTAGCACAGGGTATGCGCCCCTAAGCCTTATGTCATTTTGTGATTACATGTGTGTTTGTATTACTCCCTGCTTGGTTGCTGCCATGAAGTTGCATCATACAGAGGAAAGGAGATAATAGAAGGTGCTTTTAAATAATTTTCTGTAGCTAGGCAAAATAAAGTCTGCCAATGGGAGTCAAAGAAAGGACATTTGTCACTACTGAAGTACTCACTGACCTTCAGTGGAGCTGTTATTGCTTGGCAATATCCGGTGAGACCTCTCCTGCTGAATCACGCTGGATCAATTATTCTAATATTTGTGTGGTTGTTTTGCTATTGATCAATACATTTATGCACAGTGCAGCACATCTTATTTAATAAAGCAAAGCTGTGCATTCCATTAACTTGCTTTAGAGTCAGGGGCACTTAAACCTTTGCCTTATTGATACATGTGTTCATTCGAGACCTATGTTTATCCACTCAGAGGTATATTGTTTCATTATAGCGGAAAAGCTATAAGTGGTCATATGGGCAGCATACACAATCACTCTCTCGCTCTTTTTGGTGGCTTTTCACTTTGAAGTAGGCATTTTTTTTTTTTTTTTTTTTGAAAGTACATGGAAATTAATAAATTAGAATCAGCACTTGATGATAAAATAAATGTTTTTATTATTTTTATAATTTGTTTCAGACATTGGATACCATATACCATAGTATGTTGGCCATACAGTATTTTTTTATTAGACTTTAAGGTGATTGTGATTTGCAATACTGGTGTTATAAATTTGCCCTTAAAATTTTACAAGTGGAAGGCTGCGGTCTAGAAACTAGTCTGAGCTGAGCCTGAGCTGCAAATGAGAAGAGAATAAATATTCAAAGGTTGACATGAAGGGAATAAAGAAAACGTAGAGAAATGAAGAATAAAATGGACGGCCCCGGTCATCTAACCCAGGACATTCGATGAATCACAATGAGATAACAGATTACATTTTTAAAGATTGGCCCTATAGGTGCAATTAGTGCTACATAAAAGCCCTTTCCAAGCTCCTTCAGCTGCCTTGTGAAATATTGATTTAATTCACTCCTATATATTCACTTAAGCGCCACTCTGCCATGATCAGAATATATCTTATCATTATTCTTTTAAGAGCAAATGAGACCTTTTGCCACAATTTTTTGTGCACAATAGTCACATAATCATTGAGAAAAATATTTTTTTTAATGAACAGCAGGTCACATGGGGCAAAATAGAGTGTAAATTTGAAGTTGAAAATAGTGTGATTTTATGCCCCTAGGTGCCCCCAAGGTCTGCTATGGTTAGATTGTCGAGTGTAGGTCGGGTAAGGCCACAGTCTCAGACACTCCCCAGGAATGTGTTAGGCATCTTTAAGTTGAGTTTAGCTTAATAGTACATAATTCCTAATTTCTGTATTTTATTAAATGTATTTTATGTATGAGAGCAGACCTCTATCAAGGCATTGGTTCCATCTCGCAATTGTGTTGTGCTAGACTTGAATCAGGGATCTTCTGGTTATGAGGCAAATGGTAACGATACTATTAAAAGGAATCATTTGTTTCTTTACTGACCCCTTTTGGATGGAGTTAAGTATATTTGCAAAGGTATAATTTTAGGCATAAGGCATAAGATGATAATATTTTTTTCTTGGGCCCATTCCTTAACACCGGAAAACTAAATGAAATCCAACTCTTGCTTTTTAAATTATATTGCTAACAGACAACAAAGCAACAAGCAAACCAACGTCTGTGGAAACATAACCTTATAGGCAGGGAAATAGGAATGTTAAATGTGCTGCATAACCATGATCAGAAACCGTTTAAAACCTTGATATTCTTACTCATCAGAATATTGCAGCAAAAACCCAAATCTAATGAAGAAAAATGCTGTGCTGGCTTTACCTTTCTACCTTGATATTAATTTCAGGAACATGAGACTGGTAATATGGGAGCTGTGGTGAGAGCTGCGCTGCAACTGAATCACTGATCAATGACAGCTAATGAACACGGCAGGAGTTCTGCTCTGTTTGCCTCTCGATGGAGGGCTGCTTTCTCCACAGAGAGCTTTTTTACAATGTTTTTTGCCAGAAAACATTGAAAAGCACAGAAGCCTTCATCGAAACTAACTGCCTGTGGGCTCAATTAACTACAATAGATTACTCATAATATAGATGAAAGCTTGTGTACGTAATCAGTGGCATGGGGTTGTTGAAAAATAGGCACATACAATAAAGTGCAGACTCGAATTCAGACAGCTTGAAAATGAGATGCTCGGATTTGTGCTCAATGTACAGCGGATTAAACAGGTGGAGGAAGGTAAGGGTGAATTAAAGCTGTAAGCATTCTGACTGCTGAGAAGCCAATAATTAGGTGAAATCTGGATTCAAAGCAACTCTTAATTTTACCTTTAAAGCAGAACTTAGTAACTTTGCTCGTTTCTTTGCTATTTAAGCCCCATTTTCTTCTATGAAGCTACTATGAATTTCGAAACTATCTATAAATATACTCATTATCATAAATATACTCACAAGACTAGTTGACTCCTATATGAGCCCTCACTTGGCTTTACTTTTGTTTTCCCCTCAGCATATCAGACGAAAATTGAGAAATAAAACCATTGTTAGCTTGTTTTTAGCTAATCTAACCGCAATATCCCGCTTTCTCGCAATACACGGGACATTTGTGACCCCGGGTTGGTGCTGCTCATACTCATACATATAGAGACACCAGGGGGAGATGCCGAATGCTTCATTCATTCCACAATAGCTCATTTCACCATTACACGGTCTCCGAATTCCCCTTTAAATATGGATCCACATAGTTTTCCAACATAAAGCCAATATATTGTACCAATATATTCTGAGAACATTGGTAAATTTACATTACAATACATACGATTTTGAGCACACAAGAATAGTCTGGTGTGAGCTTGTAACGACAATGGTCTTCTTTGGATGGAAAGTTACATAGTGTTGCTGTGTTGTGACATCACTGTTTGTTCATGTTGCCAGGACGGTCTTTGGTTTGTCAGCCAGTTTGAACAGATCAAATTAAAGAGTTTTTTTGTAGTTTTAATT
Organism: Bostrychus sinensis; assembly: GCA_020698575.1. Classification (NCBI taxonomy): domain Eukaryota; kingdom Metazoa; phylum Chordata; class Actinopteri; order Gobiiformes; family Eleotridae; genus Bostrychus; species Bostrychus sinensis. The sequence goes on from CM036242.1 coordinate 19,776,151, forward strand.
AAAACTTGCAACATCTTTTGCCATGGTAGCAGATGAAGAGTAACAAAATGAACAAAACATAGTGGTGCAAGTCACACAAATTAATAACAATAGTTTTAAGGGGAATTAATTTTTTATCTTAGAATAACTAAATATGAGACATGTTCTCACAAAACTGTTCCTAAACCTGAATAAATGGTGAGGGTTGTGTCAGGGAGGGCATCCATGCAATATGCTAATCACTGCACTCTAGGAGGCAGATGCTTTGCTGTGGGAAAGCTGTAGATGTATTCTCAAAAGATGGACCTATTTCCCACTGAGAGGCACATTTATCCAGTAATTTATGTCACTATATAAAAAGTAATTTATAGTTACTTTCAGTAGGCCTTATAATGACAGACTGTAACTCTAGGCCCATATTCGGTGAGTTTTAACCATTAAGAATAAAAATACTACCATTTTGCCTAAAAGAATACAGTTTCATTAGGTCAGGATCAAAATGCTTTCATTTTCTCATCTGAATAGGGTGTCCTTATAATAACTGTCTCTGACTTCCCATGCATAAACACACCTAGACAGCTGTGACCCCGGTGTTAAGGCAGCAGACATATTTTTTGCATCGTTGTTGATGGCAATTGGGAGCTCCATGGTGACAACATGGTTTGCTTTATGTGTGGTCACCAGGCCATAGCCTTTGTCATAGCACATTAGCATCACCTAATACCTTCCACTCAGGGGAGGGACTGCCTGGTTTCTTTTCCTTCTGCTCATTGTGGATATAACCAAATATAAGGATTGGTAAACAGGGAAATGTAGATGTGTAAAGGGGAACTTTTTGTGTCAGAGTGTTAAAACTTTTATAATGACATGAAATAATAGTGACAGGAGGTGTTTTGTACCTCTGCCAATAGGTTATATTTGCCGGCATTGGTTTGTTAACCTCGAAGCACGGAAACTCAATAAGTAGTGGTCAGATTTTGTTGTCAGGGATGGACGAAAGAAGAAATTATTGTTTTTTGGTGTGGATATTAAACTCTGAATCCAGGAGTGTGGAAAGGATTCTGACTCAAACTGCTAAGTAAAGAAACAAAATATTAATTTTAGTAGATTCCTTACCATTGTGAGATGTAATGACTTTGTGGCTCAATAAATAAATCATTTAGCCCAGAACTAGACAATCCCCAGGACACCATATTTTTAACATTGCAAGACATAATACTACTAATGCCTAGGTGTTCTCCACATGCATTTATTTTTTTTTCTTTGACATCATCAGTTTCAGAGACTCCATTTCAAAGACGAGAGAGTGTTCTACCCCTGTCACAAGTACAGTTCATGTTTTTCTAACTGCACATTGGCCTGTTGTTTACAAAGAGTGCCTATCAAAGTGAATCTGCTCTGCACAAGAGACTTTACAGATGGCACAATTCTGACGCCTGAACAGAGCGCCTACTGTGATGGGAACAGTCAGAACATGCTGCTTATTGGACACAGCAGTTGCTTTTGTTTATGGCTTTGTGAAGTGTGCACAATTATCAGAAAACACATACCATCATGAAGTGGGAATCTAAATTCAAACATATGTATGTTTGCAGTATACAATTCCTGGAATATATTATTCAGGAAGAAGGGGATTAACTAATGAGTCTGATTCAAATATAGCATCAACAATGAGAAACATGCAAGCATTTGCTGGGTTGTAGTTACGCATGTAGAATTTTTACATGACACTAATTGTTAGACTTATGAACCCAATTTAGAATAATCAGGTTTACTTTCTACATAAGAATTTAGAACGTAAATAAAAGCAGAATGCAATGGTTTGCAAATCTCATAACAAATTGTATTCACAAGAGAGCATAAACAACATACGTGTGAGAAATTAGGTATTTTAATAGGTCATTTTGAGTTTGATGGTGGCAACACATCTCAAAATAGTTGGGACAGGGGCAACAAAAGGCTGGAAAGCAGGTGATGGTAATAATTAACAACTGATCAGCAAATGTAACATCTAATTAGATTAATAAGTGACAACATTTCAGTAAGATGACTAGGTAAAAAGGGGCATTTTGGAAAGTATTGGGTATACATGATGCTTGTGGTCTTCAGGCCTGCAAGCGGTTTCATGGAATTTTCAATTCTGAGTTGAGTAATTGAGTTGAGTTTTTATTTACATTTTACACAGTGCCCCAACACATTTGGAATTTGTTTTTTATTCACTTTTGTTTGTAAATGTGTTGTAACGATCTATGTTTATGTGCTTTATATGTCTTTATCACTACCAGCTGCTAGCAGTGATTTTTTCAACCAATTACTTTACCTGTGTCATTGCCATCCCTCCATTTCACAGCCTGTGACATTGGCAGCGACACACAGTAAGGTGTTAGTAATGCATCAAGCAACATTGTCTCACTGCTATGAAATGATGACCGGATTATTTTTACACATCCGCCAATATTATATCTCTACACAGTGAATAAAAACAAAGGCATTATTGTCACTGCTGAAATGGCAAATGTGCGTATGCATGCTTGCCTGCCTTGTGCCCTTGTTGCAAAGTGGCGGGCTGACCTCCTTGTACATCTATAGGTGGATTATGTGTGCTGTGAGATGAGTCTGAATGTAAACCCGTGTGTGTAAACATGTCAGAGTCCTTCAGCTCTGTAGCTTCAGCTTATAAGGTGACAGTCACCTTCATGCCGCACATGGAAACAAATAAATCACACACAGGTGGAAGATAGTCATTGGCGTGTCATCCCATGTGACACCAAATATTAAATCAGATTACCATACTGTGAATATATAATGCCATAGGGGGAATTTACTTGTTAGGGAAGCAGCCAGGCAGGAATCCCAGCACAGGCACAGAACAACAAACTCCCCATTGCTCTACCTTCATCCTGAGTCACCTCGCTCCAGGGTTTACTACAGGAAGCTCTTCAAACCATCCCTTTAGACTTTGCTAGAGAATCAAGATTAATGCATTTCCACGTCCGGCTTTGGCTCCAGGAGTAGAAAGTCTTATAATTAACACCAGGGGGCTGTTTTTTGGAGAGAGCTGCAGGTTGGGGTGCCTCGGCCACAGAAATAGTTGATAAAAGCTAAAGTTTTTTTCTGCCCTGATGTATGCTGCATTGAGTGGTAACAAAATGACCTGTCAGACACCTCACTCTGGCTTATTGTTATTGGGACAAAGTGGAGAGGCCTGCAGCAAGAAGTGATGCATTACTGCATCATTTATAGTATTCAATGTGATATGGTATGCCCCATCTCAAATATCACTGAGACATTTGAAATAACTGTTTTCTCACATTAACAAAAGTGAGGAACAGGGGTTGCTTTTACAGATAAAAATTATGTAGGAATGAGTCTGAATTTGAATTGTGTTCCTCTGCTGGATTTCCAAGAAAGAAATGTGTACATTGCTACCAAAAATTTAAGTTGATCTAAATAACTTTTGTTTTGATAAATAAAAATAAATTATATTAAATTTACATAGGTTGTTTAGACCAAAGTCATTTTAAATTTGTGGGATGCGTTTTTAATTCTAACATATATATTTTTTAGTGCGTATGGGTATTTATTTATTTATTTATTTATTTTCACCTAGATGACATCTGTTTTTCTCTCCCACTATCTGCCCACTTTCGTGTTTACACATTACACATTGTGGTCACTTGAGCTGCAATTGCCCAATATTTTCCATCTAAACACTATTTTTTATTAAAGTCAATTAAATCATCTTTACATTCATTCAGCCTCTTCCCATTAAGGACCAGCCCCCATTTTTCAAAGCCAATGCATGCATTGTGGGCCAGCGCAATTGTGACCAGTGCTGGACCATTAATCTTACTGTAATCACATTAGTAGTGTCAAGCTATGTAATAATATAACCATAAAATGCTGCAATTAAGATAACTACAAATTGCAGGTACAATGGCACAGTCTACACTATATACAATGCATCTGGCATGTTTATTTTGTACTCACAGACAGCTCTGAAGAAAAAACATTTATTTAATAAATTTAAGCATAATCTAGCTTATCATGAATACATAAACTTTATTTGTTGCTATGCCATTGTTTATATATGATGTGTCATACAAAGTGTGTATCTGTGTTTCCCTTAAAGTTCAAGAACATGTGATAAGCATTAATAATTTCTTACACTTTTGCATTTCTGAAGTTAAAACCATTAAAATAAATACATAAATAAAAAAAAACCTTGTCCATTCACCTGTTCCCTAGGGGTTGCCATAGCAAATCATCTGCCTCCAATTAAACCTATTCTCTTCATCCTCTTCATACACCATGTCCTCTTTCACTACATCTATAAATCTCCTATTTGGTCTTCCTCTAGCCCTGCCAACTAGGAGCTCTAACATCATCGTCCTTCTACCAATAATATTTACTATGCCTTCTCTGTACATATCCAAACTATCTCAACCTGGCCTCTCTGAATTTATCTTTACAGCATCTAATGTGACCTACACTGCTGATATACTCATTCCTAATCCTATCCGTTTGCACTACTCCCAAATAGAACCTCAACATCTGGCAATGTCTATTCAGCATCTTACCAGATACTTCAGGTTGATTTTTGTGTGGTTTATAGTGCATTTACATGGATGGTTAAGTCCAATAATAAGTGCATATACTGTAGTTACATACCTTCCCATGCTTACGATTACGATGTCTATTAAGTTCTCCTGCACCATTTAATTGTGCCACAGTGAGAGATACAGTATGCTGCAATTTAAATCATGTCTAAAAGTAGATCCTCCTTGTATACATTATACCTCATAATTAGCCATTTCTGAGCTGTAGAGTGTTTGATCATCTGGTAATAATATTTTGTATCACCAAGGTCTTAGCGGCATCCTCATTATCCTGCAGCTTCTCCAAGGTGATCTCCAAACATTAACTTCTTTACTATTCTACCCAGTTTTACTGTAATTGCTCCTATAGCAGGGCTGTTGTTTTTTGTGTTGGTTTGTATAAATAAAAGACTATGTTACCACTGAGGAAAATTAATTATGCTGCTAACATCTTGTAAATGAAGTAAAAATGGGCAAAAGGTGGCTGTACAGTAGTTCATTAGATTGTAACTACTGGGGCCCTGTATCTCTCACGTGAACAATCTCCTGTAACTGGGCTAAATTAGTGTGCATTCTCGTGTTCTTGCTGTAAATGAATCTGTCTATCAAGTCTTGTCTCAGGTGTTAGCATGAGGGAATAGACCTGCACTGCCGCTCATTCGCAAGACAGCGAAAGTAATTGTTTAACACTTACCTTGGAGTTAACTTTTTGATTGCTATGGTTAACATTCCAAATGAACTTATCCTCACAAGCTATAGCTGTTTTTTTGTAAAATTCAGCCATAGATGTGCATGTTTATCTAATAGGGTTAAGATATATGTTCCATCACTTGGAATGGCACACACGTATGACAGTGACAGTGGTGTAGTGTTCATTTGTAGTGGTTGGTAAGTGGCCAAGTCATTCACAGGGTGCAAATGGAAGAAAGCAGCCTTGTAAGATGCACAAAACCTCTCTCCTCGCGTTCCCAACAACTATCTGCTTTTGGCTTAATACACCCTAGACAATGGCCAGTTAGTCAGCTGGCTAACATTTATAGACACTGATTGACAGATTACCATTCACTCTCACATTCATTTTACTTTGTGCTGTAAACTGGATTCTTGTGAGATTTATGTGTTCACAAACTCACAAAATTTGAACTTGTCAGGTTCACACTGATTTGTTTGCGTACGCACCACTGGTGGTTCAGGCAATAGTATGGCAGTTTTGCCACCGGTAACAGTAACAAACACTTTTAGTGATACTTGGAAAAAAAACATGGCGACACAGAAAAACATAACATATGCTGCTATACCTTTACAAAAAACTTCTGACAACATATTTATTACACAATAGCCAGCTACTTTATCCAATAGATAAATAGATATATCACTCTGTGCATAATGCTGCACTTCAATTTGGCTTTTGCCAGGTAACCATTCATTTACTATGAGCACAAATGGGAGAAAGCTGTTGTGGGAGGACATGCAGACTCTACAAAGAATTAACAATTGGTTGTGAGGCAGGAGTGCTAACTACTTTGCCACAGTGCACCTCACTACTTGTTCAATTCAGCATTATGTTATTGTTACTTTACTAAGAGGCAAATCTATCATTATTTCCAATTAGGAGTCCACTTCTATACTCTTCTTAAGTAACTTGAATAATGTACCTTGACACAACCCCCATGCATAAAACCAACTATATTTCTTTGAAACCCTGCAAAAAGGAGAGCCTTATGTGTGACATATAATTAAATTCCACCCGCTAATTCAAACTGTTTAATGATGCAGAGAGAACAATTTATTTCACTGCGCTTTGCAGCGGGGTGGTCCATAGGGGCTAGGAGTGAGGAGAAGGATTATTAGAAAGTGCTTCAGAGTGCTAGTGTCATGGAGGGAGACTGGAGAGCAAATGGCTGTACTACACTTAGACACAAACATATCTATTGATCAATGAGGAAGTAGAATCACTGTCTCCAAACAGAGTAACGATGCCAGTGTAAGGGTGCTGCATATATTTTATGTTATGATACAATGACAATATATTGGAACTCATCTTGCACATAAATAGGGGATTGACTGTGGCATAGTGTCATGTCCCATGTTACCATGAGTTCTCTCTGGCTTTCTCCCTTTCAAAAAAAAATTAATGTTTATGCAAATCTATTTCTCTAAATTGCCCTTTGTAAATGAATGTGAGCGTGAATGGTTGACTTGGGCAGCGTGGTGGCATAGTGGTTAGCGCTCCTGCCTCACAACAAGAAGCTCCCAGGTTTGATTCCCAGACCGGGTCGGGCCTTTCTGTGTGGAGTTTGCATGTTGTCCCTGTGTCTGCATAGGTTTTCTGCGGGTGCTCCATTTTCCCCTACCACTAAAAACATGTAAATGAGATTCTGAATCACAGTGGGACTTTCCTGGTTAAATAAAGGTCAAATAAAAATAAAAAATAAAAACGCCCAGTGTATATTTCTGTTTCTCTGTGACTAACTCGTCACTGTCCATTGCCACCCCGCCTAAAGCCCATAGTTGCAGTGAAAGTGAATAAGTGACTGATTATGGTACAATGCTCGCACTATTCTTGACCAAAATTTTGAATCCTGAAATGAAATAAGCACATAGCCTCAACAACAGACTGCTTTCCAACCAAACAGCTAAAGTATGGCTTCTGTAAACTAGCAAATCCAATTATATATATATATATATAAATTTTTTATATATATATATATATATATATATATATATATATATATATATATATATATATATATATATATATATAATATATATATATATATATATATATATATATATATATATATATATACATACATACATACATACATACATACATACATACATACATACATACAATAACAATACTCCATATTCACAACAAAATGTGAATATCGTCACTAGGATTGTATCCCTTTGGTTAGCTGTAGATCATTGCAAACAGCCAGTGGCCTATCCTGTTTTAAAGGTAATAGCTTCTCCCACAGCGAACAACCTGACATTCTGTTTTGTATTTCTGTGTCTTTTTTCCAGAAGCTGGCACCAGGCAGTGGCTAGTAGATGAGTCTGGCGGGTAATCCCAAACCACCTATCTATCAACCTGGAGACTATTTCCAGCATCCCCTACAGAATGTCAAAGCCTCACTGAGCAGAAGATGAGTCCATCATTTTCTTTCAAAGGCTTTCCCTCGAGTTTCTATCAAAACACATAAACTCATCACATGCCATTATTTTTCTATTATTCCTCCTCTGTCAATGGAGAGCCAGCGGCGAGTGGGTGAATGCACTTCTATTGTATGCAGGATGCAAAGGAGAAACAGTGTTTGAGATCTACACAATGTGACAGACTGCTTTCTCTCCTTGAATGGCTTGTGATGGGGCATGTGCCAGAGATCTTGGCTCTAATGGGAAGTGAGACACTTAAAAAGAGATGACCCTGCCTTTGTTGCCATCACTGTCTCTTTGCCAGAGAGGGAGTTCGGCTCCTCTATTACTCCTGCACTTGCTAATTAGCGTCTGTCACTGGAGTAACTTGTACCTGTCAGTGTGCACTGCTCTCCTATATTCACTAACTTGAGGCAATTGAAATTGAATGCCAGCTAAGCTCCAATAAACTGCAAATGGTGCATGGGATACACCCTGATTTCGCAAATGACTTGACAGCATTCTATGTTAGAAATGGTAATAATGAACACAGAATATCTGAACTATTTTGCTTAGCAGGAGTAAAATCTTTTTTTTTTCCTCCAGAAACATGGCTTTGGGCTGCTCTGATTGTTTTATTGTATAGGTACTTGAGTTGTCTGTGCCTTCCATCCATGTATGATTACCAAAGCCATTTGGTCAAATAAAACAGTGCCTATTTACATTAAAGAGACACAGTCAAAGTGCCTGGCCATTAGTAATTATTGGTCTTATTCCCAGGGCCACTTTGTGCTCACTGAGCTAGAACAAGGTCCAGTTTATTACAGACAGTTTTTCACCCACAGGATTAGCCGACATGCTCAAATTCATCTCTACACTTTCCATTAAAAAGATATTTCTACCGACCAGACTATTCTACATAATATGCAAAACATGAATTATGGTCGGAGTAATACAAATATTCCATTTGCATGTAGATCAACAATGACATGTTGACTTGTTCCCAGTTATCCTATTTTGAGGCTAATCCTGCTTTTGTTTGCAGGTGCTCAGTCATCCCAAACATTTGACTTGTTTTAAATAATGGGTTTCCCCTGTGATTGTTTGTTGCTGTCAAATTCGAAATAGATATCTTCCCACTGACTAATGCAGAAATTCTGACACGTGTGTGCAGAGGACGCACTCACTGTGTCTTGTGGCTAAGCTGGATGAGTCAGTGACAAAATGCGCAGATCTCTGTACTATAGCCCTTGACCTTGCAGAGTGTCCTCATGGCCTAGACACCTGTCTGAAATGAAATTACAGATTAGTGGCTCCCAACCTGAAGAGGGGCTTATTTGGAGAAGCACTCGTTCCCTCATCATCCAGGAAAAAACATCATGGGTTTGAAGGTAGGAATGGTGCTTTTTGAAATCTATCCTTTTTTGTGATTTTGTCACTTATATACAAAAGCATACCTTAAAGAAATAATCAACAAGAGGTATAAGGAAAATGTAATGGAAAAAAATAATTTTAATCTGATAAAGCAGCCTTTTTGACTCGCAGCCTCACTGTGCCTCTGTTTCCGTTTCCACACTGAATACACAATTAAAGAATAATTGTGAGACCAAAGGAGCAAATGCCAAACCCTCATTAATTCAGAAGTCTGTCAAGCCTCCCACAAAAGCCTAATTTCAAATTTAATTTATTGCATACCAAATTGAAATACAAATGACCATCAATCTGCATTAAAAATAAAAACGTTAATCAAAAGTATGGATAGTGCATTACAACGGAGCCTAGAACTAACTCAACTTATAAATACTATTGTTTTTTAGAAATTTCTCCAGACCCTGTGGCAAGTTTAGCGAGTTTGTTTGGATAATTGTTTAATTAATAAATAATTAATCAATTATTTATTATTAGTAGCTAGTAGACGAAGACAAGCACTGAAGATATAGTGATTAGACCTGGACACGAACTGGGGATCTTCCAGTTCAGGGGTAAATGCTCTGTTCATTGAGCCACAAAGCCCTTTTATCTCACAAACTGTAATAATTATAATAAATAATAATAATGTGTTCCTTTCCATGTGACAGGAGTATATTTGTTACTAGCTAAGATATGGAGCTAAACAGTGCCCAGCCACCTCTGGAACTGGAAGGAAATTTCCAATTAATTTTTACTATAGCACAATTAATTTCAATCAAAAAAATTACCTTAAACTTGAAAAATATGCAAAATACATTTGTAGCTTTACATTTTTACAAGTTTCTGTTTTTTTTTTTTTTTTTTTATTGAAAATTTAAATTGTGTGTTTGTGTGTTCTGGTCATGAGTAACCCCATAGCTGATTAGTCTAACATATTTTTCAAAAAGTCTATGGGAAAAAATGAATGGGAAATTTACTTCCAGCACCAGAGGGGACGGGCATGTTGAGCTCCATTCCTATCTAAAATTCTGGATGCAGACAGTGTTCCTGGTCCAAAAATGAATCTTTTCTTTCTTGGCCTATGAACTGATTTTTTCTAAAAGTATAGCTAAAGTCTGACCACTGCTTAGTTATTTACCTTAACAAAATAACAAACCAACAAACTAACATAGCAGATGGAAAAGACTTCAGACTGCATTTCCAAAATTTAAAAAGGGTTTAAATTTCGGCCATTACAAAATCATGCCCTAGTTTGCTAGCCCTGTGAAGGAAGACTGGAAGTGACAAATATAAAAAAAGGGAACCAATTAATGTTCTTGCATATGAAAGAACAATGCCCAACAAATCACAGTAATGATGCTTAAAAACCCATTGTAAAGTCATGATGCTGGTGAATAAGTGGTCCTGGTACAACAGCGGTGCTAATTACATCCCAAAACAAAACCTTCTTAGTACTGTTTCTTTTTTTTTTCTACAATGAATTCTGTCCACATCTTGCATATTTTCTGAGCATCACTTGTGTAAAAGCCGTCCAAGAGCCAGCTGTGCTCTTAAAATGTTGCACTAAATGCTGGTGGGCTCTTTAGTAACGGCTCCCATGAGATGCTTTCAATTGAACTGACTTTGTTATGTTGACATATCTCATTATTCTACTTCTTTATTAGTGGGAGCATATGTTTCAGATTATATTAGTGAGAAACAGGACATCTGAGGTCAGTGGCCTACTATACATTCTGTCATTTCCATTTCAACAGTACACACAGGCAGTCATTCACACTTAGAGCACATTGTCAGTATTGTTATGTAAAAAAGAAATTATAGGTGTTAGATTAAGTCTGTTCTGTAATTGTTCAGCCTATTTCAAGTTATGAAGATGCGAGTAAATAGGCCGAAGCCAACAGGGAGTTATTGTGAAAAAACAGTAAACACTTTGACCAATTCAGCACACTATAAGCAATGGTGCATTACTTTTTATGATAGGTTCACCGCTTAAGCAGGAAACGCTGCCAGCATTTTACGCTGTGTTTTATTTCTCCTGAGGATGTTCGATAATGCGTTTAGTATGCAGGGGCTAAAGTGAAACATAAAACAGGCAAAGCAGATGCAAGAATAGTGCACTCATTTGTGTTTTGAAAGCTTATACAGAGACGGATAGTTCAAAACTTCAGTTGCAAATTGCTGTGTTGTTTCATTAAATGGGGATGTAGAATGTGTAGGTGTGTCAAATTTGTATCTATGTATGTTTAAACTCTCAGTAACACAAGGATTATTTTTGAATAAAGACATGTGGCAAGCTCTGTGTAATTTGTAAAACAGTAACTTTCATCTTCCTGTTAATTCTGCCCTTATGCTTTTGTTTATTCAAATACAATAATTCCCTATAGTTACTCAAGCAACCAGCAGGTTAAAAATGGAAAAAGCATACAAAATTGTGATCAGATCTAACTGCTATAGTGCAAGTTCTTAAAAGTAAGCAACTGTAAGTGTAGTATACATTTAGTTGGACAGTTTGGTTAAATTGATGGTTTTAGTATGGTATTTTGTCACATTATTTAATTGTGCATGCTTTTGCCCTGATCTGCCCGATTCAGGTTTACTCTAAATGCGTAAACAGGAGTACAAAGAAAATAAAGCCCACTCATGTTATAGCAGACAAGCTCTTGTTTATTTGTTTGCAAACATCCACCAGTAAGTCTTAAAGGACAAAAAGTTGGTTTTGAGGTAAGATCATATCAAGTGTATCTAATAAATCATGGCGAAATGGGGGGAAAAAAACACCCTGAATTCATAAATCACCCCTCTCCTTCTATGTGAATGGCAAGCAGGGTTACCGACGTGTTAGCATAAGCCTTTGAGACACAAAGACAAGATACATGTTTTTTAAGCATCATATCACATAAATAAGTTAGCATAAAAATGAGATGCGCAGCCTATAATGAAACTACTTCCCAATAAATCAAGTATTGACATGTAATCAGAATTCCCATCACACTTCCAATTTAAATTAGACCCTGGAGCACAGATATAAAATGACAGTCTGGAAGTTCCTGGATATCCCTCAAGTGTCTGTGGAGAGCACATCTGCACTACAACAATCAGATGTGTGAAAAATTGCTGTACTAATTGCTTAAAATCGACAGCAATGTTGCAATTGTGTGTACAAGATAGGGATTTTTTTTTTCTACCATTAAAAGCGTAACCATGCTCAATTTAACACACATGGATTTGCATCATTTCTATACACATGGTGAAGGTGGCCCTGACCTTGTTTATGCGCATGAGGCTTATTTCACTAAAACCTTGACCTCTAAAATTAGCATTGGTTTAATCTGTGGCTTCTGCAAATGAAAAACAATCCACACTACAATGCACACACTGATTTGCCAATCTTCTTCATGTACAGGCATACATTTGTCCAGAATATTATGAGAAAGGGGAGCTTTGAGATGAGCTGGCCATGGTCACCTGGGCTGGGGTACCTGGTATACTGTCCTATATCAGTGGATAAGAATATGGTAGAAAAGTGAATTTAATTCAGTAGTTAAGGGTGCACTTTGAAGGTAGCAATGTTAGGAACTGTTTAAATATAATTGCTATTACTTTCTTGACACACCTCTTATGTCCACTTTCCTAAAAGAAACCGCCATTCACAAACTAGTCTGTTATAAAGTGTAGCATCTGTGTTTTCTGTGTCTCATTATGATTCACTCAAGGGATTTTGATCTTGCCTCGAACTAACCGTAGCTCCTGTGGTGCATTCTGGAAAGAGCTGAAAAGTAAGTAAAGGTCAGCTGGTTGCAGTTCATTATTAAAAATAAACATCAAAGACACTGGGGTGCAGCTGCGGAGGATAAAAGCATGGGCTTCTCTCGTGGTTCACTCTGCAACATGCTTATAGGTAGCTTTTAAGGTGGAATTCCCTGGAAACTCAGGTTCAAAACATCAAAAGAAAATACCTTCAATGGTGTCAGAGACTATAATGCATGTTACAGAGAATAATTAATCAGACAGTTGACCAAACTAAAATATGTCTTCAAGAAATCGTAAATCAAAATGCTATATTTGTATATATATGTGTTAAGTTCAGTGTTTTAATATCTGTCCTCTCATTTATATTTAAGACTTCCATGTGTGTTCTGGATTGCTGGCATGTTTGTTTTCCATTGATCTAAAAGCTTTTTCTTGTAATGCCATAAAATCTTAATACCTGCCGATCTATGTCAGATAAGTTCAGTTGGATTATTCCCATCTTTGATTCACTTTTAACTTGGTGTTGGAGAAAACAACACTATTAATACATTTAAAATTTGGTGCTTTTTGTTCTTGAATCCCTTCACTTTATAAGGATGAAGATTATAAATATTTCTATTTGAAGAACACCGTTTATTGCCCTGTATAATGCTTTATGGGTACTGGTAAAACCCACATTTAATCCATAAACAGTATATATTTTATATTATTTTATATGACTGCTCAGTTGTTTAGTGTACTTGGTCAATATGTGTATTAAAGGCACTCATTTTGCGTAGTCTCCTCTTGCTTCTGTGTGTATGGTATCGATTTATTTATCTCCCAACAGCAGTTTCAGGTTAAATATTTCATGAATAATGATCAAGGTAGCTCACTGAAAACCAAATAATTAAAGACACCTCTTCTAACCCAATAAAAATGTTTTTCTGAGTTATAATACTTAATTCATAACTTTACACATAAAACCAATTACTCTAATCAGAATGAAGTAATATTTTATTCCCTTTTGAAACAACACAGGTAGAAGTACTCAAAATAAGTACTCAAGTAAAAAGAAAAGTGCTAAATACAACGTTTACTCGATTAGACATTTGAGTAAAAGTAAGATTATTTTTTCAAAATGTAGTCAATTAAAAATAACACTTCTGGAAACAACTGCCTCAGAGAAACAGAACAGAATCACAAACTTGGGGGAAACTTGGGGGATTATGGGCAGAACATTATTCTGCTTATAGCTCATTACTTGCTTTGTCAACCTTCTTCAGTCGTGCAAGGCAAGGTCATCTATAATTTAAATATTGCTTTAAGTCCAATACCTCAAAAATTACTGAAATCACTTTTGGTTATAGTGGAAATGGCAGTTGTCTGTTAACGAGTTAAAGTAGGTAACTCAGAGCTTATTTAGCTTTAGCTCTGACCTGGATGGAGATGAATCATTTTGTGTATCAAGTGCAAGAATGCTATAGTCACATGGAGAATGATGCTCCAAAATTTGCCATGGTCAAATATCCAGGCCATTTTTGGGCAGACAGTGTTTTTCCAAAATAGAAATTTTTTATATTTTTGTTAGCATAAACTTATTACAAATAAACAATGGTTTTAAAGACTTCAAAATGTCTGCTTTTGTCCTTCAGAGCTTAGTGGGTTCACTCAATTAATGGCTGTAAATGGACTGTTTAGAATATTAGCCGGCTAATGTTACTTTGACAGTGATTTAATTTGACATGTTAATCAATCATCAACACGGTCGGAGTGTGCACTAATGTGGTAACAAGCAGTATAAATAGCACTTGTATGCAGTCTGGGTTAATGTACACAAGATAGATACAGTGTGGAATCGTAATATAATTGCACTGTGTATATTAATTTATTTATGCTGTGCTTTCTTCAGGTGCTATTGTGCTACACAGGTGTTTATTCCACATGGCATCATAAATAGACCATATATCAGTAGTAGAATGCAATTAGATACTTCCTAAGTAGGCCTACATGTCGAGAAGAAAATTACTTTAATTAAGAACATTTTCTAAAACATACTTTTAATTTAACCTAAAGAAATGATATTACTTTCAGTTTCATTCTAAATTAGCAGAAGTATTATTGACCTTGGTGCCAAAGCCTACATATTTTGAGTGCTTCTTCCACTTCTGACATACAAACAAATGGACTATTGTGTAAATGCCTTGAGTTATTGATTCTATGTACTGTAGTTCTTGCTTGCATCCACTTTCCATCACCTCTTTATGTGCAGATATGAGCACTCTTCACTAGTTTCACTCAACTTGCTGTTTATTCAGCATGTCCCCGCCCTTGCCAAAGTTTTAGATTAATTACTCTGCTTTAATGGGCCCACTACTGGGTACTAGTAATTAAAAGATAATGATTGGCCCCTTTGAATTTTACAAATAAAGATGCACAAACTCATTTGTGTTATTCAGGTTGTTCAATAAAAGATTAGGCCCAGTGTGTGGGGTGTGCTTGGATCGGGGTGAAGTGTGTCTTTGCTATTTTTGGCAGATTATCCATGGCTTGCAGCAGTGTGCCAGACAGTGCTCTATGCTACACATATCTGATACAGCCTGAATGATCTGATACAGCTAATGAATAAACACAGTTGTTCACTGCCACCCATTTTGGAGATAGCCTTCTTTAATATAACTGGGAAAAGTCTGGTCATTCGACTTATAAAAGCACTTTTTATTACTAGATTTCAAGATAAAAGATATATTTATGGCCTTCTGGATCCTGAAAAAATGAACCTATTGAGAAAGGAAAAGAAAGTCTGTGAAGCAGCATTTACACTATTGACATATTGAGCTAGGCCTACATGTCTGTGGCACAACACCACTGGAGTTCATCTTGCAGGGAATATGGGAAATCTCTGACATTCAGGGCGTAGCTTCAGTTTGCAGTCCCTCACTGTGTCTGCATTTCTCTGGGGGACCTCTGCTTCCTTTTACAGCAGGTGAATCTCACTTTCAACAGCTGTTCGGTTTTACAGCAAGTCAAGGAGAGAGAGAGAGAGAGAGAAAATCTAAAAATGCAACTTTGTGTCATTGTCTAGTATAGTGCATCTTTCTGACTCTGCTGTAGAGATGGGTTACGAAATCAACAGCTGCTAGCTAAATGGACAAAACACTAAATTGTGCAAATCAAAATTTGAATGCAGCATCAAACTTCATAAGGACAAAATTACGACTTATATTTACACTAGCTTAACTGCGGCAGTTCTTTATATTGTTACTAGACTTATAAAAATATTCCAAAGCAATAAATAAACAGAGCAACTAAGTGACTGTGAGCAGTGGTGCACACAAGTGGTGGATTTGCATGAAGTTTAATTTTGAGATGGAAAATAGATGGACGATTTATTTCATGTTTTGCCTCGGACATCAAACAGGACACCATATATGTACTCTCTCATGGACATACTCAGGTATTGTTTTAGAAGAATAACTATTAATTAAAATGCAGCATTTTCAGAGCCACTTTTCATAGGTTGCACAACACAACAACAGAAATCTCCCATTTTCTAATCAAACCGTATAATTGCTATAGTCATTGCTATACACTGGGACAGAGCTTGGAATTTTAGTGTCATCTCAAATGAATATGAATATTTACATAAGCAAGTGCTGTGGTCGCCAGATATGTTGATAAGTTTCTTGTTTTCAATCCAGTAGGTTGTGTGGAGAGTAATAAGATATTACAGGAGGTCCTGGCCTAGATAATTAACTGAAAAGTGCAAAGTGATCCCCACTTACGATAATAAATACTTAATGATTCACATTACGATAATGACTGAAAATGCAAACTCAAACGTTTCTTTTATTGTCTTGTTATTAGGACGAAGTCAAAGTGTCTAAAGTTTCTCTGTGCATCTACTGCTAGCATTTAACACTCTTGTAAAAGAGTTGTGACAGAGAAGGGATTACAAAAAAGAGCCAGAAACACATTCCAGTGGTCTCTTTTTATTTACTGATTAAAAGGACAGGACAGAAGTAGTCTGCATATAATTTTTGTTAGCCTAATTCAAAACTGTACCTTTGAGAAAATAAATTGAGAGTGTTTGTTTCATAAAATGACAAGTGAACCAGAGTGACTTAATTCAAACAAATAAAGTGTATCTATTTTGACCAGCTTGTCTTTTCTGTAAACTTGTTCTACACTGGGGACACCTCCCAGTTTAATTTCTGTCTTGGCTGCTGTGATCCACGTAGACACCAGAGGGAGCGGTGATCAATACACTTTACTTGGACATCATTATCAAGACTTATGTCCCTTCAACTTAGGGCCCATTAAGTCAGAAGACCAAATTCTTCCTGCCTGGGGCCTCACTAA
This sequence comes from Bostrychus sinensis, assembly GCA_020698575.1. Taxonomy (NCBI): domain Eukaryota; kingdom Metazoa; phylum Chordata; class Actinopteri; order Gobiiformes; family Eleotridae; genus Bostrychus; species Bostrychus sinensis. The sequence goes on from CM036242.1 coordinate 19,793,370, forward strand.
GAATGGTGAGTCACTTTAAACTCTGATTCATGCACCTTTAATGACAACCCTAATTAGCTGATGGTGAGAAAACGCAGTCACTACTGAAAAAGGTTAGCCTATGTAATCTTGCGAAGAGTATGCTTTGGGCCATTCTCATTCATTCATATCAAGTAGAGCTTCCACTGCAAACAACTTTTCCTAGGTTGAGGAATGCCACGAGTAATGAATTATTTTTGAAGTACCTCACATCAAATGTAAGATGCCACTTATAAAAGTTACCTACCTTAGATGAATTTCTCTTTGACTGCAATTTATTTTTTTAAACTTGAAAGTTAGATAAGCAAAAGTAATGTGGTTAGTTTAAAAGAGTGACTTAGAATAACAAGTTGTTCCAACAAGAGTTGCCTGAAGTGACTTAAGATGTATTGCAGGAGCAGAAATGACTGCTCATTAGCTCCTCGCAGTGTTATTACAGTTAGGCTCATAAGAAACCTGTATAATAGTTATTCGTGGCTCTAAAAGACAGACGGCTAATAAATTGCATAATAACCAGATTAGCAGTATGTCACACTAAGCCCCTGGCAAACGACAAGGGAATTGGGAAGATTTTACCCACCCTGTGAGATGAGGAAGATATAAATAGAAACCTTGAAGCACAATTTGTCAAGTTACACAATCCCAAATGCATTCCCCTTTTCACTCTACCCTCGATATGAAGGGGTCCCTTCAAAGCATATTTAATCAAGTCATTATGAAAATGTGGATGCATTTGTATTAGCAATGACAAATATCGAGTTTAAAGGTTACATTCATTAGAAATTCTTACCTTGCAACTGTGAACATGCAGCAATATGTAGACATTTTAATAACAGACAATTCTGAGAAATATGTAATGTAAAATGTGGATTCTGTTTAGGCCTGGTTTCTGTGCAGTACTAAAAGAAGTTTGGTTTAGCTGTTTTCTAAAGGATAACAAATTGTGTGTGTTCTGGCAACATGGCGAACATGTTAAACCACAAATTTAAAATCCCATTAAAAAGCTGTAAGGGAGCTGTTTGGTAAAGTAATTACATCAAAGGCTATGGGAATATTAGCCACACAAAAAAGGCTGCTGATGATATGCAAGGCCCCACTAGGTAATAATTAGAGACTCCTGCCTTATGGCCACTGAATTGTGTCATTTTTTCTTTCTTACGTTGGACCATCAGTGTGCCAAAGCTCATGAAATTGTTTTATTGTTTTTTGTCCTTGCATGGAAAAGTGGGACATTTTTTGTTGAATTAGATTTGATCAAAGCCTAATTTACTTTTAAACTCTGAGCAGCAGTTTTCAAGGTTTTATGTGTTTGAAGCTGAATGCTAAATGCCCACTTTACTGTAGTCAGGGGAATGAAGTGTGAAATGTTGCAGCTCATCGAATCAGCTGCTTAACGCTGAGATGCCCGTGACCTTTTCCTCTACCTGTCCTGTGTTTAGCATGTTAACACAGAGATGTCTATGTGCATTTCTCTGTCTATTGTAAACTATGTAGGGGTGTAACAAGACACAAATCCCACAAGACACGAAACTGGGATGAGACACTATTTTTTTATAATTTCTAAAAGGTAAAATAAATGAATGAAAATGTTTTTATTTAACTGAAAATCATAAAATTCTATGCTAAAATAAACTATTTTGATCAATTTTTGAATCAGCTTCTATTATTTGTAATATTCTATCCCTGAAAAAGTGTGACATTTTAATCTTCTGAGACTGAGATCTTGTCACACCCCTAATACAGTAAACTCCACATGAGCAGCAAATTGCAGTCACACCTCTCTAGCTTATAAAGAATGTAGGTTACTTGAAACTGTGAGTGCTTTGCATAGCTCTACAGCAGGGGAAGAAATAGATGTTTATCCAGTCTGACAGGAGATGTATTCTTTTGTGCTGATCAGGTACTGTATACACATTTGTGGACACAAATATCTCAACAGTTTCTTTCTTTAGGATCATTTCTGTGGCCTTATTGTTACTCAGAAAATAAACTTTGTCTTTGCCATCTACTGGTAAAATATGAACAATCAAAAAATATTAGATTTTTATGCAGTCTAGCACTAATGGCTGAAGTAATGTCCAATCTCCTGTCTTCCTCAGGGGAAAGCGTTTCTACTATTTGTGTGAGATTTGTATTATAATGATATCATATCTTTTGAGGAAATTACCATGTTATGCCTTAGTGAATTGTTATGAATCATTTTACATGCTTTAGGAGAAAAAGTCTACTAATAGCCTTATTTCATGGAATGACATCAACTTAACTGCACAAAGCGTGCTTTTATAAATTATATGTAAAAATTTTACCCATACCAATACATACACTTTACTCAGTGGTGATTGCTTATTGACTACAAGAGATGTTTTCATAAAAGAAATGTTCAAGTATGCACTGTTGAATTTCATATATATTAAATTACATTAAAAGTTCACTAAAATGCTTCAATGGATCTCTATGGAACAGCTCAGAGCTGCAAGGAAGCAGGATGGTGATTGAATAAATGCTCTAAGATCACCCTTTACCCGGGCGCTGAAGTTCGCTGGGAGTTAATGGAGCAGAGGGCAAGATTGGTGGAACTGGCTGAAGCTTTTGACTGACAGTGGCAACAGCATCAAAGCCCAGGAGGTGAAAGCAAGGTGATTTACCTAATTTTCACTGTTTGCTCATATTACACTCTAAATAAGCCATTGAGTTTGCATTCTGTTCAGTTTTGTTAGTTTGCTGATTCAATGTCAGCGTTATTGGGAAACTAGCCTGCTAGTTAGCCCAGCCAGCCCAGCAGAATTACAAATATGAGCTTTCCATTGCTTGTTCATACAACATTTTGTCTTTATCAAACCAGACTACAGAAAGCCCAAGTTATATTTACAGAACTTTATTTTGGGTGCCATCTAATGTTGTATGTGTTTTGAACATGATCAAGAATATAATGAAATGGTGTTTCAATGTGAAAAAATGTATCTGAACTAATCAGGTAACCAGGACCTGACCCAGACTCAAGACGCCGCATGAAGTGCAAGGGAACAATGTGATAGTCTGGAATGTGGCCTTCATGGGAGTGCAGAAATGATAACAGCCCCTCCCTTACAACTTGCACTGCTCTGCCTGAGAACTGGTTCAGATCCTGGACTATGCCCATATCTGGAGTGGGTGGTATGAAGTTGAGCCTGGGTATACAGTGGGGCAAAAAAGTATTTAGTCAGCCACCAATTGTGCAGGTTCTCCCACTTAAAAAGATGAAAGAGGCCTGTAATTTTCATCATAGGTATACCTCAACTATGAGAGACAAAATGAGAAAAAAAAATCAGAAAGTCACATTGTCTGATTTTTAAAGAATTAATTTGCAAATTATGGTGGAAAATAAGAATTTGGTCAATAACAAAAGTTCATCTCAATACTTTGTTATATACCCTTTGTTGGCAATGACAGAGGTCAAATGTTTTCTGTAAGTCTTCACAAGGTTTTCACAAACTGTTGCTGGTATTTTGGCCCATTCCTCCATGCAGATCTCCTCTAGAGCAGTGATGTTTTGGGGCTGTCGCTGGGCAACACGGACTTTCAACTCCCTCCAAAGATTTTCTATGGGGTTGAGATCTGGAGACTGGCTAGGCCACTCCAGGACCTGAAATGCTTCTTACGAAGCCACTCCTTCGTTACCCGGGCAGTGTGTTTGGGATCATTGTCATGCTGAAAGACCCAGCCACGTTTCATCTTCAATGCCCTTGCTGATGGAAGGAGGTTTTCACTCAAAATCTGACGATACATGGCCCCATTCATTCTTTCCTTTACACGGATCAGTCGTCCTGGTCCCTTTGCTGAAAAACAGCCCCAGAGCATGATGTTCCCACCCCCATGCTTTACAGTAGGTATGGTATTCTTTGGATGCAACTCAGCATTCTTTCTTCTCCAAACACGACGAGTAGAGTTTTTACCAAAAAGTTCTATTTTGGTTTCATCTGACCATATGACATTCTCCCAATGCTCTTCTGGATCATCCAAATGCTCTCTAGCAAACTTCAGATGGGCCTGCACATGTACTGGCTTTAGCAGGGGGACACGTCTGGCACTGCAGGATTTGAGTCCCTAGCGGCGTAGTGTGTTACTGATGGTAGCCTTTGTTACTTTGGTCCCAGCTCTCTGCAGGTCATTCACTAGGTCCCCCCGTGTGGTTCTGGGATTTTTGCTCACCGTTGTCGTGATCATTTTGACCCCACGGGGTGAGATCTTGCGGGGAGCCCCAGATCGAGGGAGATTATCAGTGGTCTTGTATGTCTTCCATTTCCTAATAATTGCTCCCACAGTTGATTTCTTCACACCAAGCTGCTCACCTATTGCAGATTCAGTCTTCCCAGCCTGGTGCAGGTCTACAATTTTGTTTCTGGTGTCCTTTGACAGCTCTTTGGTCTTGGCCATAGTGGAGTTTGGAGTGGGACTGTTTGAGGTTGTGGACAGGTGTCTTTTATATAGATAACGAGTTCAAACAGGTGCCATTAATACAGGTAACGAGTGGAGGACAGAGGAGCCTCTTACAGAAGAAGTTACAGCTCTGTGAGAGACAGAAATCTTGCTTGTTTGTAGGTGACCAAATACTTATTTTTCACCATAATTTGCAAATAAATTCTTTAAAAATCAGACAATGTGATTTTCTGGATTTTTTTTTTCTCATTTTGTTTCTCATAGTTGAGATATACCTATGATGAAAATTACAGGCCTCTCTCATCTTTTTAAGTGGGAGAACTTGCACAATTGGTGGCTGACTAAATACTTTTTCGTCGCCCCACTGTATATTCAGTGTGATAGGGACAGTCGTTGTTGGACGCCCAGCGTAAGCCCTGAGTAAGACGTAGGCGGTAGGAACAGATCCAACCCAGAGCTCTGTAATTTGGCTTATGCAAATAAAAAGACAAAAAGACAAAAGAAACTGATTGGAGTCTTTATTAATTAGAAAAAGAACACGTCACTAACTAGTATATGCAAAGAACATAAACATTGGACTTCTAGTCATTGAATGTATGGTCTTGTATGGCACTTATTCATATTTTCCTAATTCTGTGTGCTTTTTGTAGCATATGAGTTCTAATGGGCCTGAATGCCGTGGAACTGTGGAGTGGAATTGGGCTGGGTATACATAAGCAGATGTTTTCTCAGGGGGTGTGTAGCATGCTCTTCAGTGTTTGGAAAAGGATGCACGCTGTGCTCTCTGTAATTGGTGCATGTGTTAAAGCCAATGCTTGTCGAAGTCCCTTGTGCAGTTTGTTATGCTCCAGCCCCGTTTTCTTTCCCAGTGGAGGGGAATCCAGGTCATTGCACAGCAGACACTGAAACTTGCCCACAGTGACAGAAGGAGTCACAGGATGAGAGGTGAGGATCAGACGCTGATACTTTGAAAGCAGTTGCTCCTTTTAAGCTCATCACACAGCTCTCCTGTGTGTGTGTCATCTAATCACAATGCAGTTTCATTCTTCTTTCCACAAAATTCTTTATTCCAACTTTCTGCTGATAAAATATGAACTGGCTACACCAGAATATTTTGTGCTCAGGTCTGAATGATCAGATCTCAAACCACTGTCATCATTAATTGTTTTTTACATTTTTTACAATACATATTTTTGCCCTCTTATTTCCCAACATAAAACTGTAGCTCAGCACAGTAAAAATATTCACAACAAATTGAGGTTTTTATACTGTGTACATTTTGTTTATTTTTAGCCAATTTTAAGTTGCTTTTTGAGTTTTTAATTAATAGTGATTTCAGCACCACGGATAGCACCACACTCATTTTACTCACAATTTTATTTATCTGTGAAGATTCTCCATTTAAAGCAGCATCTTGTAACCATTCAATTTCAGTTGGCAAGACACAATCTGACAATAGCTTAAAATCTAACTACTTTATTGACACAATGGCAGATCGTTCCTTTTTTAGGGAAAGATGTCCACTGTGTAACCTTATTCTTTTTAGCATGGCAGTATTTTTCAAAAACCTACACAACAACCACCTCAGAAATCAATCTTCAATAAGATGTAAACTCAAACCTTCTCAACAGAAAACCCTAAACATAAAGTATTTCTTTACTTTATAATACATTAGCTGTTTCCAGATTTCCATCAACATGGGTATTCAGTGAAATAAATTCAGTGGGTCTAAATTGCAGGAAAGGCTGCAAAACCCTTGATAGTGACATCTCAGTAATGAAAATGTTGCTGCCTAAGTACCAATAAACATACTGGTGGACTTATATACTGATGTACAATAAAAGCATGTAGTTGCCTATAAAAGTGTTGTATTCTCAAACAAATAAACATGCATACAATGTAATAGTTACTGTATGTTGTAAACATAAAGACAAACAAAACGGGCATAAGCAACGATGCACATAAATTAGCCTACAATGGTCTTTGCATTCACTTTCAGGTTTATCATTGTCTCCAGAGAATACAAGGCATCTGTACCGCTTTGAACACTGTCTGCTATTGAAGAGTTAACAGTGGCTGCTTACCTGCTTTGAAAGTACAGCAAAAATCATTTTATAACTGTGAGATATATTCCGCTGGAGATTTATAGCATAGCAATAGTTCTTCTGTTTTTCATTGAGGTTCTGGCAGCTGGCTGGTCATGACGCTCCCTCTGCGCTTGTCAGATTAGAGCCTGCCTAGACCCTCAAACCAGGCGACTATTTTTAGATGGCTAATAAGAATTCATTTATGGAGCTACCTTCAGTGGAAACAATAAGCTCAGTGAACAAGACTGTCAAACTCCAAAAAGTTAGAAATATGATTAATTACCTGTAAGCCGTTGTTGGCCATACACCAATCAGGCATAACATTATGACCGTCTGCCTAATATTGGCGGTCATAATGTTATGTGTTATAATCCAGCCTGAGGGGGTCACAGTCCAGTGTGCTCTGTGTGCCAGTTTTAAGTCTGAATAAATGGAGAGGGTTACGTCAGGAAAGGCATCCAATATTTTCATTAGATTTTATGTTTGCCAATTAAAAGAATCTCTTAATGCATATTTATGTTTAGGAAAGGTGATAGAAGTCTGTGTGTGCTGTTAGTTTTAGGGGCTATTTGTTAAAAGAACTGAAAACTGCAGTTCTTTGTGCTTTGTGCAGTGTCTGGACTCCATCTCCACACTCTCTCTTTCCACCCCTACACCTCTTTGGCTTTATGGCACAGTGCGAAGTATGCACAGTTTTGCCCATTTGCTATATGGATTTATTGCAGTGAAAATTGGTTCTGTGGACTGCTGTTTTTGTACAGCACAGCAAATGCTAACGTTAGCGCCACTGCTAGTGCTGTTGCTGCAGACACAATTGTTGCTGTTGCTTGTTTTGTTTTTTTATGCTCTCTTTTGTATTAAAATGGGTAAGATGGCTCATGGCTACAGTACTACTGTCTGTTGGATTGGACCAGGCACATGCATCACCAGTCACCGGTTCCTTCCTTGTAAGGCTGTGTTAAAAAAAAAATAAAAATCAATATATCAATATAAGAATATTGTGACATACTTCTAGATGACAAAGACATCGATGCAGCTTTTTAAATTACATTAATTCATTATAAGTTGCTTGAACAGCGGTTTTGAAAAGCTGTCACTAACAGTGCAGTGCAAATTTCTGCCATACAGTTTGCCTCATTTTAGGGTTAACAAACATTGTTTCCATTAAACCAGCTTTGTGAAACTGCTGGCTAATATATCCCACCAACTAACAGGTGCCACATAAAGAGATCATCTGTCAGTGATCATAATGTTATGCCCGGTCGGTGTTTAAATTATAGCTACACTAAAACAATGGAGCTATTTCATCTTTTACTATAACCACATTTTAAATATTTATGATATACTGTGGTTTCAATCATTCCACGGTAGAACTACAGTGACTGCATGTGTCTATTGTATCAAATAAATATTTAAAGTTTTAACATGGTAAGCCCCTCTTCCTTCGTGCACTGTCTTGCAGTCAGTACTTTGATACCGGATTCCCCTTTGCTCAGAGATGTGATGATCTGTGTTCGATCCAAAAGCACAATCCAGATGCACCACAGTTTCACACTTTGTGGCCGGCTGGCATATAAAATCCAGTAAAACACATCTGAACCATGCAATATTTATGGTAATATCCACATCTATTCACTGTGACACAATCTGCACAGCGGCTATTCATGACAGACAATGAGTGTCTTCATTCAAATGAACTTAGCAACAGTATATCTTAACTGAAGCTTGCGTATGACATTATTTCAAGTAGCATTGTGGTGAAAATACATGTTTTAAAGAAAGAAATTGCAAATATACAGTAACGCAATATGCTGCCGTGAAAGATGTAAACAATAACCACAGTTATTGTGGGTTGCATACATGATTTTGGTTGAACCACCTCTGAGTTTAAATTTTACTCAGAGTTATTATAGTCAGGCTGGTCCAATTTAGAGTTTTTGTTTCAGAAAACAGGTTTGGAGTTGAATCGGTCAGTCTGAGTTTAGAAGAGGGGAGAAGCCATTAGCAATGCAGCCAAAGAAAAGAGGATTCAACACAATGGTAAACCAATGGACCTGCTCCTGACCTGGTTAGGTTCACAGAGTGAGTTACCATGGTAATGGACTCAAAGTTTAGGTTAACTCTCTTAGTGAAACTGAAAGCATAAACAATAATGCGGTACTTATGAATGAGGACTAAGGGTGTAGCGAGACATTTACTGTATTGATGTATGGATTTTTTATTCCTACAATAAAGCAACAATATCAATACGCATGACCTTGTATTAAATTGTATTGTTTTCTAGGAAGTGCATATTTATACACAATTGATACACAAAAAAAATATAATATTAGAAATATTGATATTAGGAATAAGGTACCTGGTTTTCAATTCCAGTACCTGAGCAATACGTTTTCTGATACTTTTGGTGTGCTACATTACTTTCTACAATCATAAAACACAATAATACTGAATAAAACACCAATTTTTGGAGCAAAATTCTTAGCTGTAACTTAAAACCACTAGTTTGTATGATTTACTCTGTGTTATTTATTTGATTCATACATGCAACGGAGCATTAAAGGTCCCACTAGTTATTGAAACTTGGTCTCAGATAAAAAAATATTTATTCAATACCAGTAGTATCGTAACTTTTCTTTCAATACTACATAGGTCCTCACTGTAACAACGTTATTCAGACAAAAGCATATAAGGATGTACACAGTAACAAGGTCCACAAACAGATTAATTTTATCAATTGCAATACTACTTTTGTAGTCTATCATCTTTCCTGCCCTTGTCCTGAAGGTTTTTTCTATGTTGATCGTACAAAAAGGCACTTGAGAGACCATCTTGCAGAACATAAATATCCAATTAGAGTCAGAAATCAGGATTACCCTATGGCTAGACACTTTGGTGAATATCATAATACCAATGACTCTTTGTTCCAAATTGAAGGGATGGAACATAAAACCACTGACAAGAGGGGGAGAGAGACTACAGAAATAAAATCAAAGGGAGGCCTTTTCGATCTATAAATTAAGAGCTTGTGAACATCCGGATCTGAAGGAGGACTTTGACTTATCTTGTTTTTTATATAAAAAAATAGCTTTGTTTACTCTCCTGGGTATTGTAGTTGTTTACTTACTTGTGGTCTTGTTTTGTTCCTTCAGTTGTTTCTTTCACACCTGTGTCCAATTGTGTCTGATTTGTTTTTGAATAACTGTGTGTGTCTCATTGGTTTGTTTGGCCAGTATTTAAGCATGGCCACACCCACCTCACAACTCTTATGTGAGCCCTGAGGAAGACCTTGATCGTGTCGAAACATGGTGGCTTTTTAATGATTTGGCCATTAAAATAAAGGCCTTTTAAAGTACCCTTCCTCATGCTGTATCGTTTAAGGGTACCCAGTACTAATTAGAAATTTGCGTTTTAAATTAAAACCAGATGTGTCCTCTAGGGCATATTTTTTGTGTTTTTGATGAAAAAAAAAATATATATATTTTGCTCTTTGTCTGCTTAACAATCTGCCCCAGCCGTGGTGATTTGAGTGTAAACATTTGGCAAAAAGTTTTTGTATTGAATCATATAGAATTGTATTGTTCTAAATCTCAGCCAATATCGTTCTTGAGTCAGATCAAAACAATGCCAAGTGATTGTACCGTTGCAAAAACATATTTATACACCATTACTGAGGATATATGTAAATACACTTAAATTGCGGTTTGTTGATACTATAATGACAATCTTTGAGTAGTGACAATGACTGCCACAGTAAGCACAAGTTAAAAAGAAACCCTAATCACTTTTTAACCCGGTTTTGAGTTCTGTATCTCAGGAATTTTTTCATTGTATTAGTTCAACATTTCCATCACCTATAGGATGATTATATCAAAGCAGTTAATCAATATTTTAAGAGAGAATTCTGAATGAGTTATACCTTCAACACATTATGGATAGCTAGCTATCATGCCCATAACCAGTGTTCACAAAATGTAGGTGGAGAAAAAAAAAAAAAAAAAAAAAATCTATGAAGGGTTGTGAGCAGCGAGTGGTTGCCATGGTGATGCAGTGGCAGATGGGCCAGGAGAGCTGGATGTTGGTTTCTATGGGCCACGGGACTTAAGATGGGCTGTGGATTAGGCAGGACCAGATTGAGAAATATGTGAGGCAGCTGACAGGCCGTGATGCTTGAATTATTAAGCTTTGTCACTTCACCAATGTTCGACACCTCGGCTGGGATAGAATTCACTTGGCGCATGCTTAACAGGCTGCTCTTCACATGCAAATGAGACTGTGGAATTGTTGCCGGGTCTTATTCCTAATGTTTCGTACGAAAGAGGAAAGGCATCTAAAGATGTGTTTTCACATGAAATATTCAGGGCTCCTAATGAAATATTCTGTCAGTTTAGAGTTTCTATGGGCAACTGTGCCAGTGGAAGAGCTTTTAAGAGCAGAGCAGGCTGCTTTAATTAGCCTCTGGGCAGCCCTACCAGCCCTCTAAACTCGCCTGTTTGTTTATTGTCTTTTATTCTTTTCAGCTGACTCTTATGGCAGCATTATGGACCAAACAGCAATAATAGCATGTAGAAACCGTATGTGACCATTTTGTTGTTGAAAATATACAGGATGACCATGCAACAGTTTTTGTATTATGTGAGATGCTACTTGTGATCTGTATTTCTGATTATGTTTGGGCATGGATATAATTATGTCTTGTAGGCTTGGGAGGCCCCTTATAAGTGAATTTGAACGGGATACCAGAAATTTTTACTTATTGTTCATATTGTCAGTGTTTTATTTGAGGCACTAGTTTTTGACGCCATGTCATGCTCAAATCATCTATGTTGAAGCCCAAGTCCAAGTCACCAGAAAAAAGTTGAGACCAAGTAAAGTCTTCAATTTATGTGCGAGTCTGAGTCACAAATGTGACATCAGATGTGTCCAAGTTGAGTCAGAGTTCAGTCAAAATCAATTCAAGTTAAATCCAAGGTGTCAAAAGTAGTGTACATATGATGTAACACTGGCATTTTGATTGGGATATTAGTTTTTGTATAAAGATATTTCTTAACAAAACATTAAAAAAAATATGGATTGAATACTAAAACAAGTGCAGTGATATCTCAGCTTTAAAAGCAAACTAGACACTAGTGAGGCTTGCAATTGGCCGAGTCTAAGTTTGAGTTAGTGTTCGTGTCTCCAAGTCATTGGTCCATAAATCCATGTCTAAAGGCTAATTTATACTCTAGAGTAGATACTAGGAATGTAACATTATTGGTGTTATCGTAAAATTGCAATAGCAAAAGTCTCTCAATATTGTCAATATTGTCGTGGTCTTGTTACGGTATCAAGCAGTAGGCTCCTCGAGCAAAAAGTTTTGTTGCAGTGGTGTGGTAAAAAGCAGAGTGTCAAGTAATAACCATAAACCTCAGTTCCTTTTGAACACACTATATTTGCTTTTAAACCCTCGTGATTCCTCAGATATTGAGCCTTCTCCTGCACTTTGTGAAAAATATCTTGTGTTTTTGCTGCGTTGAGGTCCTCTCTCCCTCTTTGTGTCTCAGAGCCTATATCACACTCTAAATGCCCTGCTATTTGTTAATCATTTTGACCAGGTGTCTTTTTCTGTTCTAACAAGACTAGTCCAAAAGCTAAGGCCATCCTACTGCCCATTAGACACCATCCCTCCTCGATTGGTTAATCGAGTTGTTTTTTTGTTTTTTTCACTTGGACCATGCATTTTGGATTTTATAAATTATTCTTCTTAATGTCTGATTGTTTCCTGGATGCTTTTTAACATGCTGTGGCCCAGCCCCTCATCAAAAAGCATAATCTTGATCCTTCTGTGCTGTCCAACTACAGGCCCATCTCCCAACTCCCATTTCCAGGTTCTGGAACCAATTGCATTTGGTACTATGGACCATGATATTCTTTTATCCCATTTAGAGCGGTGGCTGGGTATCCACAAAACTGCCCTTATGGGTCAGATAGTTTCTATCTGAAAAAGCTTCTTTGTTCATATCGGTCAGCACTCTTCATTGGTTAGCACTCTTCATTGATTTTGCTTCATTGGTTTTGCTTCCCTTGGGATCCATTTTTAGAAAATATAATGTTGCACTTCATCATTTTGCTGATCACATTCAAATGTACCTTCCTTTGCAAACTAATGATCATGCTGAGATTAGAACACTTCAGGACTGCCTTAAGGAGGTAGTGTCATGGATGAACACAAATTATTGCATCTGGGCTTGGATAGTGTCATTGGTCCACTAGCCTCCTACTGTCACCCTTTAGTAAAAAATTCTTGGAGTGCTTCTCGATTGGTTTTAAATTTGAAAAACAAATCAGTGCTGTTGTGAAAGCTAGGTTTTGCCAGTTAAGGCTGCTCAGCAAAGTAAAGCACTACCTCCCCTGGAATGAGCTGGAGAGGGCAGTCCATGCATTCATAACTTCATGGCTGTACTGTTGCAATTCATTGTACTTTGGGCTAGAACAGACCTCTCTACGCCTGCAGGGGGTGCAGAATGCTGCAGCTTGTCTCCTAACGGGGACCAAACCCATCACCCCTGCACTGGCCTCTTTACACTGGCTTCCAGTCTCTTTTAGAATTCAGTTTAAGATTTTATTAATTGTTTTTAAATGTCCCCTCCTTGAACTGCCACCTTATCATGGTGGAGGGGTTTGAGTGATCAAATGATCCTTGGAGCTATGTTGTCTGGGCCTTTATGCCCCTGGTAGGGTCTCCCATGGGGCAAACAAGTCCTAGGTGATGAGCCAGACTAAGAGTGGTTCAGAAGCCATTATGAAGACACAAAAATCAGGCTCCGCTACATTGCCCAAATTGGTGTTACCGGGGCCCCACCCTGGAGCCAGGCCTGGGGTCAGGGCTCGCAGGCGAGCATCTGGTGGCCAGGTCTTTTCCTGCAGGACCTGAAAAGGCTACATGGGATCACCTTCCCATAGGGGGTGACCATAAGGGGTCGGTGCTGTGTGAGCTGGCGTCTCTACCAGTTTTGGATTTGCCTGCAGTGAGAGGCAACAGGCTGATGTGGGCTGGCTTATAGCCCCCCATCTCAGCTGCCGTGTGTTCACATTCACCCCGGTTGGGATGAGAAGGTTGCGTCCCTGCACCTCCAGTTCGGGGATAGGTCTCTCACTGTGCTTTCCAGGCCGGGTGGTCAAAAAGCTCCTCAGTGGCAAGGCACCAGTAGTGGATGAGATCCACCTTGAGTACCTCAAGTCTCTGGATGTTGTGGGGCTGTTGTGGTTGACATGTCTCTGTAACATCGCGTGTTGGTCGGGGACAGTGCCTCAGGACTGGCAGACCGAGGTGGTGGTCCCTCTTTTAAAGAAGGGAGACCAGAGGGTGTGTTCCAACTATAGGGGATCACACTTCTCAGCCTCCCCGGGAAAGTCTATTCCAGGGTGCTGGAGAGGAGAATTGGGCCAATAGTCGAACCTCGGCTTCAGGAGGAACAATGCGGTTCTCATCTAGTGCTGTTCATAATGTTTATGGACAGAATTTCTAAGTGCAGCCAAGGGCCGGAGGGAGTCCGGTTTGGGAACCACAGGATTTCATCTTTGCTTTTTGCAGACAATGTTGTCCTGTTGGCTTCATTGCACCAGGACCTTCAGTGTGCCCTGGGGCAGTTTGCAGCCGAGTGTGAAGTGACTGTGATGAGAATCAGCACCTCCAAGTCCGAGGCCATGGTTTTCAACCAGAAAACGGTGGCTTGCCCTCTCCAGGTTGGTGGAGAGCTACTGCCTCAAGTGAAGGAGTTCAAGTATCTTGGGGTCTTGTTCGCGAGTGCAGGAAGGATGGAACGTGAGGTTGACAGGAGGATCGGTGCAGCGTCTGTAGTAATGCAGTCGTTGTATTGGTCTGTTGTGGTGAAGAGGGAGCTGAGAGATACGGTGAGGAGCTCAGTCACCCAGGAGGAGCTCAGAGTAGAGCTGCTGCTCCTACACATTGAGAGGAGCCAGCTGAGGTGGCTCGGGCATCTGTTTTGGATGCCTCGTGGACGCCTCCCTGGTAAGGTGTTCTGGGCATGTCCCAGTGGGTAGAGGCCCTGGGGAAGACCACGCTGAAGGGACTATGTCTCTAGGCTGGCCTGGGAACCCCTTGGGGTAGAGCTGAAAGAAGTGTCTGTGGAGAGGAAAGTCTGGGCATCTCTGCTTAGATTGCTGCCCCTGTGACCCAGCTCCGGATAAGCAAAAGAAGATGGGTGGTTTTTAAATGTCTCAGTTACACTGCTCTCCTTTATCTGTCAGAGATGCTGAAACCTTGTGCTCCATCCAGAGCTCTAAGATCTGCAAATCATCTTCTCCTGACCAGTCCCTAAATCCAGGCTCATAACCAGAGAAGACAGAGCTTTTTCAGTGGCAGGCCCCAGGTTGTGGAACAGTCTTCCTCTCCACGTTAGATCAACTTAGTCAGTAGAACAATTTAAAAGCAGGCTGAAAATGTACTTGTTCTCACTGGCTTTCAAAACAGGTTAGATTTGGCATTTCTGCATCATTTATTGTGTACCATTCATAATGTTTTTATCTATTTTATATTGATTTATTACTAAGTCACTTTGATTGTATTTAACATGTATTATTTATTGCATCTTATGATTCAGTATTGTTATGTACAGCACTTTGGTCAACTGAGGTTGTTTTTGAAATGTGCTTTATAAATAAATTTGACTTGACTTGACTAGACCATGATCCTTTGCTCTGTTTGAGCCTGAGTGCGGTGGAGGAGGCCAATGTTTTTAGTAGCATTAGCAAGATAAATAAGCAAATATAGAGACTCATGGCTCTTTTATGTAGAGGAGGATTCAAAAGGTTAGTAAATAATACACTAAAAGTTACTAAATAAACTTTTTACGTTCACTTGTGGCATCATGTCACTTCACTCATTCACTTCCTCTCTTTCCCGGTCTCTGTACAGACGTTCTGTTTGTGCTCTACAGTCTCCAGGCTCAGGCTGGACTTGCACTGAAAACTATAAACTAACGCCAGTGTGCAGCAGAAGAGGGCTGTGAGCAGGAGTTTAGATAAAATCAAACAGTGAAGACTTGCCTCTGTACTTGCTGACTCCTAAGCAGTGATGTGAGAGATGTGCTATTTGTTTACAAGAGCCTCATGTCCACTGATGTAAAGGGGAAGTTCCTAATATACAGTTAATGCTCATGGCACATGTTTGAGCTGCTGTTTAAAGCTTTTTGTTGTCAGACAAAACTATTGTGATCCAGATGAAAACTTAGTTATCTGTCACATTTTAGAGCAGATAAAACATGAAATATGATAATAATGCACCAAGGGCTTGGTAGGGCATTTTTCTATAATAAATGTTGTCATGAGCCTTTCCACAATCCCGTCAGCCTCCCCACAATAAATACTGTACCCTGACGTTAATACTGTGATAATACCATACCTTGAGATTTGGATATCATTACATCCCTATTAGATTTGCATTCGTATATGGACGGAGCATTCTTTCTGTCATCTGTGTTCATTCTGTCCATACGTTGGTCCATTTTCCCAGAGCTTGGGGATATGGACGAAAGAACTACTACATTAGTTGACCATCAGGGACACTAGTGAACACAGCTCAACAGTCACAGCAGAAGAAACAGCAGAACTTTTTAAGGAGTGTCTAGGTAAAGTTAGTCACGGTATATTCAAACGCTGAACAGACCAATGCTATTTTTGCCTTATTTTATTAGCTCTTTTTCAATAAATGTGGTGTAAAAACCTCCACCAGGGCTGCCATGTTTGTTGTGGTTGTTGCTCTTTTTCTTGGTAAAATCTTGGACTGTTGCCAATCACCCCCTACTGGTTATTTAACATAACACATGTTAACAAAAAAAACGGCTAGAAGTATGAATGCTCTGATGCCAACAAAGTGTGAAATGGGAGTATAAATCAGCCATAAGTCTGGGTCATCAGTTCAATTCGAATCTCAAGCCCTGGGACCTCATTTATAAAGCTTTCGTACTCCCGAATGAGGGCTGAAACTGGTGTACACCATTCTCTGTGCCAAAGTTGGTATTTATAAAACTCAAACTAGATAAAAACTTGCGTAAATCCATGCAAACTTTCAAAGTAGTGTACCACATACACACTTTTCAGAGACACAGCACAAAGGCCAATACCGTTTACTTTTACTTTATATTCCCCCAAAAACAAAGGATTTAATTCAGGTATAATCATTTCATCACAAACCCTAACCCTAACCCGTGTGCATGCACAGCATCTAAATAAATTAATAGACAGCGCTTCTTGTGCTCTTTCTTTTTAATCATGCTAACAGTGCAAGAAAATCCTAAATTAATTTCTTGCAGTCGTGTGAACAAAGCACTCACTGTTATGTTTTAAAACATTATTTTCAAACATTTAAATGACAAAAGCAGGAGTTCATTGTCGTAATAATTTTGGTCAGAGAAGCAGCGTTCACTTTGCAGATTCACATGAGTGTGTAATGCTGTGTGGAGCGTCTCGTGCCTCCCACTCACTTCATGTTTCTCAGTATAACCCACTCATTAGCGGCTCATGAGTTCTGGGGACTCGTAGTCATTCATAATTTTCCTTCTTTGGTTGAATGGAGAGGGTGTGACGTGAGATGTGAGATCTATAAAGGGGAAATTGTGTGTATGCCACTTTTGAGATTTCTGACTTATGTGCACTTTTAATAAACAAGTTAATAAATGAGAACCCTGGTCTTTGAGGAGAGGCGAGTCCAAGTCTGAGCCCTCAAAACAATGACTTTAGTCCAAGTTGAATTACATGACCTTTTAAATGCAGTTAATTAAAACAATGTTTATGTAAGTTTATTCTGAGTTCAATAAATTATAACACAACTACAAGTACAAACTGATAGTGATTCATATTTTTTTTATTTGAATATGACTCCAGTAGGCTTTGCTTTTACAATGTGTAGTCTAGCGACACAATCAAAGGGTAGCTGAGTGTTGCTATGTTTTGTTGCAAATATTCCTGATTCCATCTGAGAATTAAAAATAATTGAATTGGTATTTAGACCGGTGTATTGGTTAAAGGACTTAGTTTGGATGAAAAAATATTGATGTTAGATGACATGTGTTGGGGGTGAATTTTAAAGCTCTATTAATTGCCTATAATATTTGACAGTATAGTAGGAATAAATAAATAATAATAATAATAATAATAATAATAATAATACATTTTATTTATATAGCAGCTGCAATTCAAAGTGCATCACAAAGGCAACAGACATTAAAAGATAAAGTTGAAAGTAAATAAAAACCTACATGAAAATAAATACATGAAAATTCAGTAAACAAAGAAAGTCAGTAATGATAAAACAATTATAATAATAACAACAGTATAAATGTAGTATGCATGAGGTTTACATAAACATTTTAAATAAATAAAAAAAAAAAATTAAAAGCCAAAGTAAAAAGGTATGTTTTAAGTTTTGTTAAAAATGCCAAGTGAGCTAGCATTTCTGATGTCAGGGGGAGGTTTTATAGCTTTCATAGCTTTGAATGTATGTTCTGAACTCTGTAATGAAACAAAAGAACTGATAGGTGGCATGAGGTATTTTGAGTATAATTTTGTTATGTTTTGCTATAATAACAGAAATAGATAACTAATAAAATAGGAAAATAAATAACTTAGGTAAGGTTTGCGTACACACTAAATGAAAAAAGATGAGCTAAAAGGAGCAAACCCAGGCGCTGCTGAGGTTAGCATCTCTCACAGGAGCTATTTGATTTATCACGAGTACGGGACGTTGGAGGAGCAGGTGCAAAAGTTTTGCGAAGGAAAGAGCGCAGCTATTAGTGCATAGATGGGGTGTTGAAAATGAGTTATAATGCTTTAACAGGGCTCATTTACAAGGATACAACAATAATGTGTTGATTTAAAGTCAGAGGAAAGAGACAGACTTTACCTTTGACACTTTTTTCCTTGGTTCTCGCCCGTATCCTACTGAACTGCAGCCTTCTACAGCTCCTGTCTCTGGGCTTTCAATCTGTCCCACATTTATTTACAGTAAATCCTTAGGGTGAAGGAGTAGTCTTTAAATGCTGCGTACAGGCTACGTGATGACAGTCTCACTTGTGTTTATCCCATTGCCTCAGAAGGCTCACTGCAACACTTGATTGACAGCCTTCCTCTATGTGGCTCACACTGCATGGATTTAGCTGTGGATCAAGTGGAGGACATCTAAAATATTTTCATTTGTTATATTTATTTGATTATCATCAACACTGCATATAAGCTGCTTGATACATTTTGTATAATTGTTTGAAGGGTGTCTTGCTCTGACAGACAGTGGATAGAACTTTCCTCTCTCTCTCTCTCTCTCTCTCTCTCTCTCTCTCTCTCTCTCTCTCTCTCTCTCTCTCTCTCTCCACTTGTCTCACACAGAGGGAAACTAAAGTAACTTTACTCTGGTCAGTGCCAGAATTACATGAGACAACGACTTAACAAGGATGGACTACACAAAGTTAATAGAAGGAAGTAAAAAGCAATGAAATGATTATCCCTCAAAGACAGCCTGCTACAGTCAGCGTAGTCCTGTTAGATGACGCTGTACTCTCATATTGACTTTTGTGTTGCATTAGTCTACCAGGGGCAAAGATCCAGTCAGAGCTGCCAGACCAGCATTGCTCCTGTTAGTGGTGTGTCTTTAAACGGCCCATATTATGCTGTTTTTTTTTTTTGTTTTTTTTTTTTTTTAAATAATTTAGGACACCTCTAGATCAGTATCTTACATTTTGTTGGTCAGAAAACTCAGTAATTATTGAAAAAACACAATTTGAAGAAACTCGTCATTTGACTGTGAGAAACGCACAGATTAGGTCTCTGTCACTTTAAGATCCCTTGCCCAGCTGCAGTCCACAGTGGATTTGTTTGGTTGCTGCGGGTGTGTGTGTGTGTGTTTGTGTGTGTGTGTGTGTGTGTGTGTGTGTGAGCTGAACGGGACTGGGCCATGAGGGGGGAGAGGCGTGGTCAGGTGGAAATGGCAGACATTGGTGAAACAAGAGGTTTCTGTCTTTTCAGGAAGTCAGTGTGAATAAAAAGAAGATTACTCAACCATATGTGAGTGAAACAAAAACACAACTCCAGGTTAAATTAAAACATGGTAAAGTCAGAAAAGTCGATTTTGCATAACAGGGCCCCTTTAAATCAGACTCTTAAAGGAAACATAGCAACTAAATAAACCCTATGAAATATGAAAATTTTGTTGCAGCATTCAGTTTGTAGTATTATGTCGACAAAAAAGGTTTATTTTTACTCACAATAATATATTTATTTGTTGGCTAAAATCATTAATCCTAATAATATTGATTGAAAAAATGTGTTCTGAGTGCAGTTTTACCTAGAATTGTTGATTCCCGTCTTTCTTCTTCCTAGGGTTTTGTCAGAGACTTACAAAAAATGTTCTTTACTTTCTACTTTTTCTCAGCCACTTTTTATTTAGTGATTTATAGCTGTGGCACACTTAAGTAAACTCAGCATCTCTGCAGAGCTGATATAGTGGATGCAGCATTGGAACGAAGACTTCTATTTGACATTGATGCACCTTTGTGGTATTATATGCAAATGAACTGGGTTGAAGGCGGAAGCTGTTTGATGTGCAAATTATGATTTTGGGGCACTGCAAACGTGCACACCAATGCTTTTCTGTTAATTACCTTCCCTGTGGAGTCAAGAAACTTTATTAGAGGAAGGATGAATGTGGGCAGAGGAAAACAGGGTCAGTTTTATAGGTTGGTGCATAAGAGGACAAACTAGTCTTTTCAACTTCATAAACATTGACATGACATTATTTTAGAATGTGCAACATAGTTTTGTTTGTTTGTTTGTTTGTTTTTTGCAAGTTATTTGCATTTTTTTGTATATAAAACAACAACTAAACATTACATTTTTTAAATCATAATGTCCATTTTGTCATGTTCTGGCCTATTACTTGGCATTTCTGATTGACTTTTCCCCTATTGGACAAAGTATCTGCCGCCTAGTGTCCTGTGATCCCCACATTGATTTCCAAATGAAGTCTCCATTTATCACAGCTTGGGACATGCACAAATTAAGGCACACTTGTGACCCCCCTGTGGCTGAATTAAGTACTGCTAGAGCAATAGTAATCATTAAACATTTTAAGTATAAGTAATAATACATAATCTGCATGGGAATATAAGCAGCCTCAGCCCAGCTCACCTCTACCACTTTGTACAGCATTTCATTGTGAGGGCACCAAGGTATTTCTACACTTCAAGAGTCGAGTAGAAGCTCTTTCCTGCCAGACCTACTACTTCAGCTCTGCCAGTTTGGACCTTCTGCCTGTGAGTACTGAGTTCAGCTTCTCATTTTGCCCAAGATATAAAGCCAGATGCTTTCTCCTGATCATTTCAAGAGGAACTCCTTGCAGATCCAGTTCTGATTATGCCTGCTTCCATATATACACTATATTTCCAAAAGTATTAGCTTGCCTGTCTTTACATGTATATGAAGGTAAGTGACATCCCATTCTTAATCCATAGGGATTAGTCTACGTTAGACCTCTACCTTTCTGACTTTCAGTCTTCGCTCTAATTCATCCCAAAGATGTTCTATTGGGTCGAGGTCAGGACTCTGTGCAGCCCAGTCAAGTTCTTCAACACCAAACTCACTCATCCATGTCTTTATGGACCGTGATTTGTGCACTGGTGCGCAGTCATGTTGGAACAGGAAGTGGCCATCCCCAAACTGTTCCCACAAATTTGGGAGCATAGAATTGTTCAAAATCTCTTGGTGCTGAAGCATTCAGAGTTCCTTTCGCTGGAACTAAGTGGCCAAGCCCAGCTCCTGAAAACAACTCCACATCATAATCTGAATTCAGTTATTTGTGTGGGTGAGCAAATACTTTTGGAAATATAGCGTAACGAGATTTTGTTAACCAAGAATTTCGAGTCATTGACAGATTTTTTATCCGTCAATGATGGATACATTTCTAAAGGCTGTCCGCCACTTTGACAGAATAAAAAGAAGGAAGGTGGAATTGCAATACCCAGTTCTTTCTGTCCAGGAGATGGCAACAGCATGACTTAATTAAATCACTATTTGCCATAGTTTCGTCTTTATCTTAGCTTTATACACTGTACTTCTTGGACTTGACTGGATTTATCTAAAACACCCAAAAACCTTAAAACATCGTGGACTAAGACTAAGCCATGCTCTGCAGTCTGTGGCCTGCAACGTCTGCAAATGAGAACAAAACAGCGGTGCGATGAGTTTTAAGGTTCCAATAAACAAACGTCCTTCTCTTTCTTCTCTTCACTGCCATGGAAAGCGCAGTCTTCTCCGTGTAAAACCAGAATGGCTTCCATCCCTTGACTGTATTATCTGTAGCTTTAATATGCACTTGAATAAAAGAACAAAGTGCTGTGACTTATGTCAAATGTGCTCTGGGACGACAATTGGGAAATATAGAGGCACATTCAGAGCACGTCCCATTAAGGTCCTCTCCGTGTAACCAAAGTCAGATAAGGATAAACTTCAACTGTTTAACTGGGTCCTGGCTATAAGCAGGAGCTCCACACATTATGGCTCTGTGCTGCTCTGTGCGCAATGAGAATTTAATGGAGAACATTTGAAGGTAGGCCACGCACAGTGCGTACAGCCATACAGTACAGCTGCAGACGCCACTGGTCTGAGGCAGTGTACCCTGCAGCTCAGTAAGCAGAAGAAGAGTGTAAAGTTTGTATTTTGTTGGATTTAGGGCTCACCAGGCTGCGTCAGGGGGAAGAGCTGCATTGTTCTGCTCCTTAATGACTCCGAATGTGGAGCACGAGCATGCAATACTGTATTTTAGACACATCCAGTTATTAAAAAACAGATAATGGATTAAAGTAATTGTTATGGCATTTACATATTAGTAGCCTATTTTTATTAATAAAATGGTTTTGCAGTCATAATTATATTAATATGACAAGACATAAATAGCTCATGACAGAATTTTTTTGACCCTGTCCATCAAAATGACGGATCGTAATTATCTCTGGCGAAACCTCTGATAGTGTATTTGCTGCAGTTAGGAGGTTGAAGAAAATAAAGGCTGCTCAAGAGAATCAACCTGTTCCCAGTTCTTGTCATGATGAAAAACTGGGATTAGTTGGGCATTTTCTAAATCCAGGACCAGGACTAACAGGAACAGAAAGGAACTGGAAACAAACAACAGAAGGAACAACCTAATCATACTCTATGTTGCCAGACTTTTTGAAAAAGTCAAATGGATTTTTAATAATCACAGCATTTCAATACAGTTCAAACCTGGCAACACTTTTCGACAGACTTACTCACCCTAAGGACCAAATTCGCTCTCACAAAGCTGAGGTGGGAGACTCGAGTCAGACTCAGTCACTAATTTTAGGACTTGAGACTTGCTTGACAAATACTGCAAAAAGACTGGACTTGCTCTTCATGACTTTAGACTTGCGACTCGGACTTGACCTTCATGACTTGAAATTTCTTGTTTTTACAGAAAATTCAGGATGAATTTCAATGCAACATAAATGCTTTAAAACAGCAGCGCATATGCTTGTTATGTAGGGTACATATACAAAAATATATACACTGAACTACGACAAAGATTAAGAGTAATAACTCCGCATTGGTACCAGTTAGCCTTGCGCTACCGTGCAGATTAAAACACCTAAACTAATGTCTTAAGAGGGAAGGATTGACCAGGAGGGACTCAGTTTAATAGATAAAGACCACCAAACTCAACTTAATTTAGATTAAGTATAATGTTTATTTACACAATAAGGTGGAATAGTGTACTGAGGCACAGGTAAATATCGAAAGGAATGTAATTATGAACGGAACCGTTATGCAGAATTATTAACTAATGATGAATTGCAGTGGAGTAAGTAATAAATTGACTTATTAAATTATTGGAAATTTAGGAATAAGGGAGTAGACTCTGAGACTATAAGCGCCAACTTTGTCAACATATACAACACTGGTGTACCGTCTTCGGTGCAGGAGGGGAAGGTGGTGACGACAGCCAGCCTCCGGTTTCAGCCAGGGGCTCGGATGTTGTTTCCTCGTCCTTTAGAGCCGCAGAGTGTAGCAGGGCTGGTGTTCCCGGCTCCAAACAGCGGTTCATAGTGTGTCCTCCAAGCTCAACAGCCAGTCGCCAGGTGTCCCGTTAACAGCGAGCGTGATGCCGCTCAGGGAGAGTTTAGCTGTTGTCAGCATAAGGCAGCGTCAAAGTCTCAGAGTATGGCAAATGTCCCTTTTAATGCCAAATGAAAAAAGTAAAAGTATAACTTCTTAAATTAGCTGCTTTGGTCAAGGCAGCGATTGTTAAAGCTGGCGGATGTTGCGCGGCGCGAGGCTTTTCAAAATAAACTACAAAAATGATACTTGAACGAAAGTTTGGGTGACTTATTGTGAAAAGATGTTATCACCGGCAAGGTGATCTTAACGCAACAAAAATGACGAGAAGAAAAGAAAAATTAAACTTAAAAGACGAAGGAGAGACGGAGACGAGACAAAGACAAGACGAAGACTAACTAACAACTGAGGAATGTGGGCCACACCCCAAGATAAGACTGGAAGGGTGTCTCGGCCCCCCCTTGAACTGATAGTGGAGGGGATTCAAATTACCTCTGCTAGACACAAAGTAAATGTCATAAAAAGAAATGTGTCTTACGCCACTTCAATTTACGCACCTTTAAAACATGTTATATTTAACAGTTTGCACAAAACATAGCTATGACATTTTCCTGTAAAGTAACATGTTAATGCATATAAAGTCTTTTAAACAGATGAGATGTGCCAGGTCTCTGGTTCTTATCAGAGAAGAGAGAAGGCCTCTTCTGGCATTTTTATTGGTCTGCAGTTCGTGTAAGACAGATATATGCCTTTGTTTTGCATCCTTGGTGGGTAAGAGCAGACTTCTCGTCTCCTAAAGGAATGTCCATTTTTGATAGAATTTCAGCAGTGGTCCAGATCTCCTACAGTTACTTATGCTAATGAGCCATGTGGACCATTTTAGTTTAGTTTTCACGAACGCTGCGCACTTCAGCACGGCGGAGAAGGAGGGAGAAAACGTGCACTTCTTACGGATGGATTAAAAACTATGACAGTTTGTGGGAGACATGAAGACTGTGATATTTAGAAGTTTGTAGAGGCCACGCAGACTTCTCTAAAAAATGGACTGTATCAGTGGACAGTGATAAAACTGGTGTCTGCGTAAAAACGGTAAGAGCTTAATTCATACACGCATTCCAAACACGTGAGGAATCTAAAAGTCTGACTAAAGCTTAGGAGCTAAAGAGATACAAAAACCTCCACGCGAGAACCGGTTATAATTCTTCCAGTCCATCAAAATTGTATTCCTTCGCCGTTAACGATTCCTCTCATAGATGCTGCTAAGGGATAGTTGCATTTGTGTGAACTGCAGGTGTTGCTCCGAGGCCCACCCCGTTCCTGAACAGCGCCTCTAACTTCTTTAACTTCGTGGCAAAAGTTGTCTTTGATTAGTAGCCTACAAACCGCGCCGCACATCGCGCAGAGCATGACTTTCTCATCTAAACGCACGCGCTACGGGACAAGCGCACTCGCGTCCCACGGCGTGGACAGAGCTGAGGCAGCGGAGGTTGGAGCTAAGTGTCCGCGCACAGTGACCGCAGAGGCTCATTCCCCGAGCATCGGAAATACAGAATATAAATGAATGAATCCTGTCCTCACCTGTCTGACGGTGATGTGGCATCTCCCTACTTTGCACAGTCACAGTAACACAGGCTACTGTTTAGTTTAATTTAAATTTAATGAGCAGTTTATTCAATCAAACTGGTGCAAACCTGCTCCCGTTGCTCTTAAATCAACATTAAAGCTGCAATCCTGTTTATTTAAAAAGCCAAATAATTCAGATAATAAACAGCTGTAGATTCAGTACATTTTGCCCAGTTTATGGCCAGTTAATAGGCCTGTATTAGACCACATGCATAAAAATACAAATAGTTTTATTTTAGCTTCATAATAAACTGTATTGGCACAAATCTCTTTACACACAGAGATTTATCAGGAATTGAGAACACTCTTTGGCTGTAGCCTACCTCACACACTTCACTATTGTTTGTTGTCTCATATTGCAAATTACTAATTAGTATAGTAACTTTAAACATGCCACTGTGGTTTTCTTTACCTCTTCATGTCATAAAAACCCTCAGCTCTGTAGCCCTACAATATGTTTGTTGTCAGATACTGTTTAAGATATCTACTGTCTGTAGACTTGTGTAAATGTGTAAAAGCAGTTCAGCAAAAAGATTTGCTGACTAAAAGCAGTAACTTTGATTCTCATAAAGATTGACTTAGACTTGCTTGTAACTTGAAGGTGAAGACTTGATGCTTACTTGTGACTTTCACATGAGTGACTTACTCCTTGCCTGGAAAATCCAGACTGATAGTCTGGTCACCACGCCATCCACCGTGGTTGGATTCAAATCCCAACCGTACCGTGCATTTTGATTTGTTTATTAAGTCACGTGTTTTTCGCAAGCAGTATCCTCAACAACAATGAAGATGGCGCACCGAGGAGCCGGGAGTTTCTTTCATTCAGCAGTAAATTCCATTTTAAATGACCGAAAACATATCGAGTCATTAAAACCACAGTGGCTTATGGCACAAGAAGCCTTTAAAGATGTTTTCACGTTGCTCACTTTCTTGTTGCTTTGTTAACGTCACGTTCACCATTTTCTGATTGGCTTACTCCGCTGTCAGTTTACTCGGGTTTGCTCTACTCTAGAAATCGAACTGATTCAATGGCAACCAGACTCATCCGCTGGTACAGCGGTGAGTCTGGAATTCCCAGGCAAACTTACTCTCACCTCTGTCACAAACAGAGCAATGTGGTGTACGCTGTTCAGTGCAGTGAAGAATGCAGTGATCTGTATATTGGGGAAACCAGACAACCTTTGCACCGTAGAATGTATCAGCTTAGGAGACACAACTCAACTGAACCATCGTCTGCAGTCTACCTCCCTTGACGACAGTAATGTCCGGATTCAGGTCAAAGAGACTGATTGGTACAAACATAGGGAAGCAATTTTTAGTGAAAATGGATAAACCTTCTCTAAACAGGGGAAAAGGCCTAAGATTAAATCTTTCTTCAGTCTACAACTTGAAGGAAAACAAAACAAAAAAAAAACAAAAAAAAACAACATACCCTATTTCACTAACAATAGACCTTCAACTTCAGAGGCACCTTATGCTAATGGCTCACAGGTCGGTAACAACCATGCCTTGGACTCCAGTCCAGGCCATTCATCGGCTGATTGTTGTTCACTGCCCTGATCAGGGTTACTAATGAGGGAACTACTGTATATAAATCTCCACTCTCACAGAAGTTTTCCTCAGAATTGATTAAGCCCTTCGGAGTAGGAGTAAAACGTCTTCTAAAAACAAACCTTGTCCAGATTACCTTCTTGTTTAACCCTTTTTACTGATGAGAAACTGTTTGTTCCTGAGACCCTGCATTCCAAGGTCCTCTGTTGGGCCCATTTGTGACAGCTGACCTGTCATCCTAGTATTCATTGAGCCCTCGCCTTTCTTGACCAAAAGTTCTTGTGGCCTATACGGGAGGAGGAATGCTGTGCCTTCGTTACAGCGCCCTGTCTGTTGTCAGAAGAAATACAGGAGTTGCAGAAGTTTTGTGCTGTTCTTGGGGCTACTGTTAGCCTCTCCTCTGGCTTCCACCCTCAGTCTAATGGTCAGATGGAGAGGCTCAACCAGGAGACGGTCCTGACGGTCCTGTCATGGTCCAGTTTCCAGTCCAGTTTTTGTCAGCCTGTGTCATCAGGCCACACCTGCTTGCACACTCCATGGCCAGCTCCAGTGTCCAGCTCAGTGTCCCACCTCAACATGGACAGCTCCACTCTCTGGTTCAGTGCCCCGCCTCCACACAGCCAGCAACTCATCTCCAGTGCAGTGCACCACCTTCTCTCGCCTGTGACGTCATCCACACCTCTGCTCCAGTTCTTTTCTCTTCAGAGTTTTTCTTAGGGCTGGGCACGTTAATGAATAATAATAATGATATTAATAATAATAAGTCCTTGCAGTGTTTGTTTAGTGGTTTCTGGGCCAATCAACATTAACGTCTTACAACCGTTAATGATTTTAAATATAGTCTGTTAAACATATGTACGACTAATTACTACTGGCAGCAACACAGTGTTTTCAGATCGTGTCAATGATGTTTTACTTAAATTGACCAAAAAAGAGATATTTACTTCCCATAACTTTTTTGATGGTCATAAGGGAAAGAGAAGTGAGCAGGCAGCAGCAGCAGCAGCAGGACAGACACATGAGAGCCTCAGGAGGAGAGACTTTTGAAAGGTTTAAAAACATTCCAATTATGAATTTCTATTTTGAACAGAGGCATTTATTGAAAATGTAGGTCTATCTGCTATAGTCCTCTTTATCTGCATAGTATTATTGAATTTATTAATCGCAATTAAACATGTTTGTTTCCTGGCACTAGTTTTTTCTCAATAAAAATTAACTATTTTCCTCCTGTTGTGCATTTTGAGCCATACAGTGCTTGTAGATAGATTTAACTTTTTTACTAAATATCCAAGAATGCAGATGGAAGCCCAAATTTGATGCTTATAATTGATATTTGCATTAAGGATTTAGTCTAAATTTGTGCCTTCAAACTATCCTTTGTGTACTTAGGAAAAAAGCAGTGCAGTATATTGAGGAAGTTGAAGATTAGCTCTCAATGCACGCTCACAGCTGGCTATAGATAAGGCTTTGTCTTGTGTTTTGAGCAGATATTTGACCAGAGGGTGGGTGTTTCTGTGCCTTGCAGGAGTGAGCATTTACAAAGAGTGCGGCAAAACACTGCCAAGGTTGGATAAGGACAAGTAAGGGCCACAAATGTATTCTAATTAAGCAAGCTGCCCCTGCCTTTCAAGCTGTTGTCGTATATACACCTCAAAGAAAATGGAAAGAGAATGGTGAAAAAGCAAAAAAAAAAAAAAAAAAAAAAAAATGATCAGGCTATTTGAGGCCAATGCTGTTCTACTATAAGATACAACTCTGTAGCTTGCTTATGCATTTACCTTTTTTTGGAGCCTCAAACAAACAAAGATAGATATTTTTTTATTTGCCTTAGTCCTTTATAAAATATTGACCGTTTATAAACATATGTAAGTACTTATGTTTATAAACGTAAGGCCATACCGACTTGTGGATGCCTGATCCCATCAGACCTCAGAAGCTAAGCAGGGTAGGGCCTGGTCAGTACCTGGATGGGAGACTGCTGGGGAACACCAGGAAGCCGGTGTGAATGTGAGTGAGTGGTTGGTGGTGGACGGAGGGTCCGTTGGCGCAGATGTGTGCAGCCGCGCTTCTGTCAGTCTACCCCAGGGGATACTGTGGCTACAAAACGTAGCTTACCACCACCGAGTATGGAGTAAATGACATACCCCTTCCCTACTGTGTGTCAATCGCTTTGGGTGACTTGTGTCATAGTTAAAGAGCTATATAAATACCATTCCCATCCCTTTCCCCCTACTTCAGTTAACATTATGCATTTTGATTAGCTTTTGTTGACATCAGTGATTTCTAGGGATGGGTATCAAGTGCACCCAAAGATAAACACTAAGTTTAGTTGGTTATATGGTTATTCCATGTGTGGGCTGCCAGCATGCCAGAGTACAGTTAAGGATGAAGTTTATCATGATGTTACCCAGATGATACCCATCTCTAGTAATTGCCAACTGGTGGGTTTCAGACCCATCAGATGCTGTTTTATAAGCATCAACACTAACATCTTTTACACAAGTAATGTTAAGAGCGCTTGTTGTTCACCAACATAAAGCCTACCCACACACAGCACTACTGCCACACCCTTGTGCAAGTGGCCAAACCACCAGTGTGAGGGAGGATAGGCTGACAAGACTGATTTTTATGAGTTTATAAACTCTCAAATTCTGGAAGATTCCAGCTTGCTGCATAGAGTAAACAATAAAATAAGTCAAAATTGTGTTCCACAGTCAGTCCAGTTGGGAATCAGTGGTTTAAATGCTATACATTTATGCATGTAACATATATAGTATATAGGGGCGTGCGATATACTGTATCTTATCAATAATATCCAAAATGTCGATTAACGATATGCAAAATCCTGTTATCAAGCATTCACAAAGCAGTGTCAGATTTAGCTCATGTTTAGAGCAGAACTTTCTCGTGCAAGCCCTGGAGAGGCTCATATCATGAGCTAATGCTAACTCGCTGCTACGATCCAATGTGTGGCTGCATATCCTTGTGTTACTTTTTTACTTTACGCTCTTGTCTTCGTCTAAAACAACACTTTAAATGAGTCTCTGAGCACAGCAGTTTTTCCACTCATGCTGTGCCGTGCACGGGGGCGGTGACTACCGTGCAAGCCGTTGATGCAGCGCTCATTACATCAGCTGATCCGTCGATCAACTGGGCATCCAAACAAACCCATCAGACACTAATGACTGTGTGGAGTGGGACAGAGTTATTACAACAGGCTCTGTTATTAGGCCTATACCAGCCTGTCCCAGGGCAAGCACCTACTGTAGCCTGTAACATCTATGTTCCATTGTCACCAATCATGAATGTCCCTATTGTGCATAGCCAAATTCATTACACTACTAATGACTTTAAACTATTAATATTAATATGTCTTTATTGATAATATTATAATACTACATAATATTTTAATATAATACTAATATTATATTAACAATATAATACATATAATTGATTAAAGTTAGACATATATATCTAATATTATGAATAATAATACATATAGCCACAACTTGTCTTTTTAGTCATATTCTAAATATCTATTTGTCCAGACAAATAGACATAGACTTTGACAAAATAATTGCATTTGATAGTAATTATTACTGTATACAGGAGGTTGTACAATAGTAATATATTTACTAACACATTTTTGCCATTATTCAAGATATCACCTATTATCAATGTCAGGAAAATTCCAAAAAAATAGAGATATTCATTTTTGTCAGTATTACCCACCCCTTCTTATACGTTACAAACTTATAAAGACAGTACAGTATAAGAATTAAACAAAAAGGGGCTGTGCGTAAATAGTTTTAATGCACAATGTGGAGCCATGGAACCACTCGATGTGCAGTGGAGAGGGGTTCCTCCGTGTAACGCATGGGCCTGAGTTGTTAAATTTGCTTATATGGTCCTATATTTAAAATAGAGCTTAGGGGAGTTTTACAGCTTGTCCATTTTCCATGGCCCTGGCTCTGTGCACCAAACGGAGGAAGTGAAAGTGATGCAGTAGCAGCGAGTCACTGCCCCGAATGTATGAACAGGGGCAGCATGTTCTTTGTCCTTAGACAGTAATGCGGACTGGATTACAGGTTATGCTTAAGGAAAGATGCTCTCTAACGAACAGCTTTAGTCTCTTGTTCACAACCGGCTCAGACCTCTCTCATAGAGAATAGGTACTGTCTGAGTCCAGCTCTAGTTTCTGCTCTTTAACCCCACACTTTACTAAAAGCCTGAGCACTCATACAGCCTCCCCTTACTTCTAAAATGTGTGGTAGCTCAGCTGTTTATCATTGCCATGGTTACACAGCAACGGAATGATTGAATCAGTGTCTGTCACCATTAGAATTCTGGATGACCATGGTATAGACCCTACCAGGGGTGACATATTTAGAAAAAATGCGCACACAGCCTGGTACTGAGACTAAGAATTTTTTTTTTTATCAGAGAACACAATACAAATATTAATTCAGAGATTTTTAGACAGCAGGATCAAATGGTTATTATTTTTTATATTTATTAAAAATTACTCTGAATTGTCTGAATGACTCAAATCTGATTGTCAGTAGCTGTTGCTTAATTTAACTTTTTACTGTATGATCTGTGGTGACTGAATTTAATC
This sequence comes from Bostrychus sinensis, assembly GCA_020698575.1. Taxonomy (NCBI): domain Eukaryota; kingdom Metazoa; phylum Chordata; class Actinopteri; order Gobiiformes; family Eleotridae; genus Bostrychus; species Bostrychus sinensis. The sequence continues at coordinate 19,824,801 of CM036242.1, forward strand.
TGAACATACAGTGTCAAACTGTTGTGGTCTGACACATTTCTGTAACTACCGTATTTTCCGCACTATAAGGCGCACCTAAAATCCTTTAATTTTCTCAAAAAAGACAGTGCGCCTTATAATCCGATGCGCCTTATATATGGATCAATGTTGGTTAATTATGGCTACCATATTCAGGGGGCGTCACTGAAGTGACAGCGGTAAAAACGGTAATGGGGAATTCCAGTCCCAGCTGTTCATGCGTGCCATAGGCGTGTTTAGGGGACAGAAAACTGAGCGCTCGAACTCTGTTCATGTAGCTTTGAACTGTGTCAAATGGAGTTGGAAATACATTGTTTTCAATGAGGGTGGTGCAAATTAGAGCTACCGGTACGTACGGTACCGTATTGTGAATGCACTAACTTGTTTTGGGAGTGAATGGAGTTGTAAGACCGCTGGTTTGTATTCTATTAATAAAGTTTGACTGACTTATCTGACTGTTTTATTGACATTCCCTTTAGCGCAGCTCCATCTAGTGGATGCATAATGCAAACCCAGCCACTGCAGTAGCTTCTATTCTATGCGCCTTATAATGCGGTGCGCCCTATATATGAAAACAGTTTTAAAATAGGCCATTCATTGAAGGTGCGCCTTATAATCCGATGCGCCTTATAGTGCGAAAAATACGGTACTTGTTCTGATTAACTTTGAAACAACAAACAAACAAATCTAAATTGCATTATTATTTTTTAGCATTTATGCTAATTATAGACACTATTCGCAATGTTAAATTAAATGCAAATGTGTAGAATGTTATCAAACCAGACTCTGATATTACTGAAATTATTCATAATTTGTGATGTTAGGTGGCTATTGTTAAATCCATCATTAAAAATGTATTATTGTCTTTTTAACTCCTGGTACCAATCTGTGGAGCACAGATGTTCTGTTTACAAACAGTACAAGGGTCTATACGATTGTATAAAGAAGTGTTAGTATTTTCCTTATTAACAGATGTCAAATCAGGTATAAACTCTAAAATTGCCCCCAGTGAATGAATGTGAGAGGAATGGTTGTTTGTCTGTGTGTCTCTGTATTAGCCCTGCGACAAGCTGTCCAGGCTGTACCCCACCTAAGGCCCAAAGTTATTGTACCTGTGACCCCCAATGGGAATAAGCCAAAGAAGAATGAATGAATGAAATAAATGAAAAAAGTATTAAAGTAGCTAAAAACTGGGTGTCCTCATCTCTCACATTATACTGAGCCATTCTTTTTTCAGCACAACACAAAAGACCCTCCTGTTGGCTAACAAAAGACAGTGGAGCTGTGTTTTTGCCTGGTGTGTGTGGATGTGTGTCCACTGGCAACACAACCACTCCCATAAAGAAACATAGCACAGGCCAGACCCTGCTGCGTGGTGAGCTTGGTGATTAATAGAGGGCAGTGCAAAACGCCTGCTGAATGATTAATTGAGCTTAGGACCTCATCTGGAATGTTTTGATGAAAATGAAGAAAGGAAGAGGGGATGAGCTGCACTGGTAATGGTGATTGTGTACATGTAGTGTGAGAAGGAAGGTAGCAATGTTAATGAATCTACAAGACAAATGACCGTGCCAGCTTGATTGCAGATGTTGGTATACAGTAGGAATGCTGTTTATGTGTGTGTGTAACATTTCTCTCTACTTTTTATTCTCAATTAGGGGTGTAAGAAAATAAAGATATTGGGAAATATTGCAATTTTTAATGCGCTACACTGTATCAGTATTAAGAACAGCCAAGTGGATCTTTTCAAAATTATTTCTATGGAAACACTGTCAGCAGCTTACTTTTGTATTGCAGTTTAAACCTCCGACCGCTAGTTGGTAGTGCCCCACACCAAAGCAACAACATCTTGCAGCTCTCTTTTCACTTGGCTCAAAGGACACTGTTCTCATTTTTGCAGTGACTGTACTCGTTGTTCTTATAATTAAACAAAATATATCTCATAAAATTTTGTGCATCTAGTTGTGTTCTAGTATAAAGTTTTCCAAAATTATATCCTGTTCATTACAATATAGCAATTTATCAATGTATGTATCGTGACTCTATTAACACGTAACATATGCCGCGTTCTTGTGAATATACAGTCTATACATATACATATACATATACATATACATATACATATAATATTCTCTATTAGTAACACTCAGAAGATTTTCACATTCAAACATGAGCAGACCATTCAGGAATGCTCAGAACTACAATTTACAATTTACCATACTCAGGTAATCTTATTCAGGTCTTAATACTTCACAAGCCATGCACAGTTAAGAGAGAAATCCAAAGAGGCAATGGGGCAAATTTAGAAACACACCTTGAGAGGGAGCATGAAAACATTCTTTCTAGATGAGCTGCAATTATCACTCAGCATGGGGAAGGACTGAATTGTACTCAAGAGGAAAGGCACTCGGGTAGTCTGATTGAAAATCAGTTCTCATAAACACTGCAATCACCTTTATAGTCTCCCTCTAGTCAGTGTGGTCCTTAGGTACTGTAGCACACTCTCATGGGAAAACAGCCTTATGTCAGGTTTATGTTATGTGACAGATAAAAATTTATCATGAATTTACTTGGGCTAAAAAGAAAGGGAGGAAAAGGAGCTAACTGGCTACTTTGTGACTACTAGTAAACTGCTCCAAGTGTTGGTAAGTATAGGTATTTTTGTGATATGAAACTCAAAGAAGTCTCTTTTTTTAAACATATTTTAAACAATTTCTTCTTTTCTTTTGGTTTAACCATCTGGGGTTGCCACACAGAATCATCTTCATTCATCATCAGGCCTGTTAGAATGGTCGAGCAAAGACCATCAAACACGCAAGGCTCTGTTATTGAGGTGCTGCTTTATGTCCCTGCTGTAGCCTGCCTGGTGTACACAGGAGTGAACAGAGGTGCAGCAATCTGTTTATTTGTAAACGCCAACCCAATGGAGCGAGCGCTAACTCGCTAACATTTAAGTTAAAAGCATAAAGAAAGTTCAGAGCCAGAAGTGTGTCCGTTTGTGGCTCAAACCACACAAAATGGCTGCTAATGTAAAGTGAAAGTAAAAAGGGAGCCCGTGTGTCTGTGTGTTTGAGAGGAGCACCTTTCATTGTTGTCTTCTCTGCTCTCGATACCGCAATTATATCCCGGGATTTGAAGGTATCGATACTTTTGCTATCACTTCACACATCCCTAGCAGGAGCTGTCTGCTCTTAAAGGCATTGGAAAAAGCATGTGCTCATACTGGTTACGATTTGATAACGAAACTGCAGTCTAAATCAAATGTTCTTATAGATCCACTGAAATGCATAAAAGACAACGTTTGTTAGAAAGAAACAGCTGCTGTTCCTCCTCCAGCCCTGCACTCCGCTCAGCTACATTAAGCTATTTATAAACAAACACGTCATAATAACATCTAAACTTCAGACAACATGGACATGCAATGCCTTATTTGAAAACTTAGACTGTCCCACAACTCAGCTGCTAAATAGATTTTTACAGTCAGATTAAGCTCCTAAGCACAATTAGTTGAGATTGCTGACACCCCTCCCACCATAAAGCAGCTAACAGTTAGCAGTAGTAGGCCTCAATGTCTATCGGACAGTAACTACCTGTTACTTTGCACTAATAATAAAATATAAAAATAAAATTTGGAACAGCTGCTTGGATTTTTGGACTGAATGTTCATATACTAAAATACACTGAAAGTCTGTTAAAAAAGCAATGTTCCCCTGCACTAAGCAAAACTAACCTCTGCTTACCCATTTACAGCACTGACTGGTTTGTACACACACCAAAAAAAAAAGTAAAATGTAACATAAGTAGGCTAATACGTTTTAAAACACTTTTTTTTATCCGTAAACAGCTCTACAGTGCTCTGAGTCTATCCCTCCCTTGTGTCTTTGTGATTCAGAATTGTTTGCGGTAGTTTTCTGTTCAACTTGCGCGCAGACATCCACGATAGGGCCAGTATATCCACTCCATGCTGGAGGGTGATAGACCTGTCTCCCGCCTGTCCCACACTACACATTACCACAGGTCTAACCACAGCCTGAGAAACCTCTGTAGCCCATCTGTCTTTAGTTCGTTTAGGTTCAGCACGTTGGCCTCTAAAACTGAAAAGACATGGGACACTCTGCTCGCTGCTATGGATGTATTATACATGCTCGCTGCAGGCTGCTGTGTGCTGCTGAGTCACGTGACAGTACAGCGACACAGAGCAGAGTGATCCATGAGCTGAGACAGAGACTGATCAGAGCATGTGAAAAGTGAGTGGAGAAGTGCTCGTGATCCGATGAGTGAAAATAAGACGCTCCCAACATGAGAAATCTTTCACGTATGCGTCACTTGCGTTGCTTCTGTTTACAATTAGTTATATTTCTCGCCCAATAATAGGCCTTTTTTCAGTGTGAGAAATGTGAGGTGGTGGTGTGTGGCCTGTGAGCGTGTTGGAGACAAGAAATGTGTGTCTCACAGCGAATGTGTGACTTGAGAGCCATGCAAATAAACCACAGCTTAACTTTAGTCAACATGGACATGTTATACCTTGTTTAACAGCTTAGATTCTCCACAATTTAGCTGCTAAAGTAATTTTACAGACAGAATGAACATCTAATTATAATTGCTATCTATATCTATATATCTGTACCATACAGCAGCTAACATAATTAGCAACAGTACTCAATGTTTTATCGAATGACAATTAACGGAACTCGAGACTTGGCACTATTATATGTTTTTGTCATGTATTACTTTATTTTCTCAAAGAGAATCCCATTAGGTTTATTGCCAAACTATTTTGTAGCTCTGCTGTTAGCTGCTACATGTAGCCTACATATTGGTCTGTGTGGCAAGCTGAGCATGGACGGTTTTCCACATTTCTGATTGGATGATCAGCGATGTGTGGGTTTATAACCATAACAAAAAAATGTAAACATAAACAGCTTAGCTGTTACATTCAATATTTTTTTTTATATTGTGAATAAAACAGCTGTGCTATTATTATCAGTGACTGACTAATATTTGATTTAAACATGTTTACCTGATATTTTAGGACACGTGGGTAATTTTTATGAAATATTGAAAAACAAATACTGCTCATAGCACCTTTAAGTCTACAGTGTTTCAACCTGGTTTGGCTGTGCGTTACACACCAGTTAAGAACAGCAGATTTTTTTGATCTGCTGAGCATTCAAACAAACCCACACAGACACTTGTGGGCACACATTAAAGGCTAATAATGCTAACCAAACCATTTCTGCAAAAACAAGTAGAATTTTTGTTCTACTTTTACATTTATATAAAGTCTACAGTATTTTTGTAGTAGAACTATTAGTAGCCTACTAATGTAATGTAGGCTGGTAAGGTAATGTATGCAGCCCCATACATGCATACATTACTACATTAAAGACCATGTGATCGGTATCAGCCGATCACAGCTAACCCTGATCAGTGACCAGCCTCAAAAAATTATGTTTGAAGCATCCTTACTTTTTGCTATTGCCTTTCTGGCCAACCCATTCTATTAATCCAGGCTTGCGGCTAACACAAAGTGTACACTGGCTTGTGACTCCCTGTTTTTCATTATTTGATATTATTTTCTTTAACACAGTCGTAATTAATAAACACTTGTTTCACATACTGTGCAAGGCTTTCTACACATTATGGTCATTGTTTGTTTTGTCCCAAGCTGTGAAGGCTGCGGCTTTCTCCAAGATGTTTGATTCGACAGATATCATTTCTCAATCATGTCTTCTCCCTTGCACCCTTGATTTCAGTTTTGCAGATGGATCACCATTACACCGTGGCTCTCAAATTACTGTGTTCAAAACAACAATTTATCATTGACAATTACTTTTGGTAACAAGGGTATCAGCCTTGGTCACTTTACATTTCAATATTTTCATCATAGATACATATTTAACAAAGCACCAGTGAAGACTGAGGTACTGCAGGGGAAATAGCCAATGCAGCCCAACTACCAAATTGGTCAGATTTTGTACTGCTAATTGTTTAATATCATGTTATTGCTTTAAGATCAAATGCACAAGGGCTGTTTTGTACATGCTCTATGGACCAGAAAATGTTTAAATAAATCTGGAGGCCAAAAACATTTTTAGCATGCACCATTCAACAATGTCCAGCAGGGTCCGGGTCTAATAATACATCTATAATCTCCATCTTTTTTGCCGTTAAAGCAAATTAGTGTACCATACTGGTCATGTGCTTAAAGAGGTAAATATATTCAACAATCTTTATATCATTTTATTGATTTGACTTTAGTCAGCACAGAGCAATGTAATGTAGTGATAAATCCTAAATAGAAGTGGGACCTTTCATTTTGATCTGTGTCTGAGACTGAAGCTACATAAATGAACCCATTTGTATTTCGGTCAAAAAGGCAACATATCATAGTCAAAGTGGCATACCACACGTGCATAGGACAAATCAATTGGGCATCTACTGTTTTGTTCCTCTTCTAGTATAAAAGCAAAAGCAAAGTATGTTGACAGGAACATGTATTCCATTTCTAGGGCTGCACTGACTGTACATCTCAAAACAGCTCAAAAATGGATCCAGTTATGAAGAGGGTTTATGGTGATGCTTGTGGAGCTGCGTGTAATTGTGTAACCCTAATTTTCCCGGCATGGAAGCTCTGACAGAGGCCTGTCATCTTCCTTAAGCCTCTTCTCTCATGGATGATGCTGAAATGAGATCTAGTCTTAGCTGCAGAAATGCTGAAAGTAATATAACAGACAACAAGAGAAGAAAGTCAACCTCTCACAAAGAAATTCTTAAGAAAAATGAGCTTTAGAACCCATACATCTGACATGTTGATGCAACAAGGAGAGCTGTGAGATATTCACTCATGGTACATGCTAGCATTTGATGACACTGAAAATTCTTTAGTATATTTTTTCTCTGTGCTTCTAGTCATATACACTCTGGCTAACGTGTGCAGTCTTTTCTAGAAGCAGAGGAACTCGTCACCTCTACCTTTTTCCTTTTAGGCTGTATAGCCAGCCGTAGCATCCTTTTGGCATGGCAGGGTAATGGTTGTAAATGTTTTTTTGTCATGTGTGACATCTGGGTATTCTGTGGCTTCCCAGATGATTTTCATAGAGGCTGAAACTTTGATAATAGGTGTAAGACATATTAATAATATCAGCTATTAGATATACACAACACATCAACAATTTATTGTCATTATGGTCTTGAAAGCTACCAGAATACTGTTCAAGCTGTAATGCAGCCACAAGTGGTCACAACTCAGACCAAAGCCTATGCCATATCAATATGCAAATCACTGTATACTAGGAGGCAGATGATTATTTGCTGTGGCAAGCACAGAAGGAAAAAAAGCTTAAAGGAAAGGTCTTTTTGCAATGGTAACTGAATGCACAAGCATGGTCAATTATCAGCAGTGCTCCAGATTATGAAGCTGCAAACTCTCCTTGACTGTCAGGACAATTGGACTCTCAGGCCCCTCGTTGCTATAGGAACGACTATACTCTCCTACTATTAAGGTTAGGGTTGGGGGCGGTACTGCTGTTCACTAAACTAGCGCTAATTAATTCAATAATTAATTCACAACCCCTCTCTCAAACAGGGGTCCTGAGCCTGCAGTCCTGAGAGTGCAGGCTCTGTTTCTGCAGCTTCATACTGCAAATCTTCTTGTAAAAATATGTAGTTATTTGAATTGTGGTAATATGTCTAATGCATTTTTTGAGAAAGAAACATGCTTGTTTTAGATCAGGGCAGTTATATGCTGTATGTATATAAGGGGCTATGAAATTACTGCAGATAGAAGCAAATCTCCTTCCTTTGATCTCTGCAACCATCAAAGGGATCCGTCCTCCCAAAGTCAGACACGCCAGCTCCATGGTGGCTCTCTATTTCATGTGCTCGAAGAGAATGTCAAGCATTTCCATTTCCCACTCACCATTCGCTAATCTCCAGCCTCCTGTAGAATCTCAGCTACAAGTAAGTAGTTAGCACAATAACAGATAAAAGTAAAGCACTGCCTGCAGCAAGTGGCACATGATATCAAAAAATCAAAATGTTCAGTAAATACTGTTTTCAGAAGGATAACCCTTTCGCTTTCAAGCTCTATTTATGTGCCTTCATGTTTTGAATGCACATAGCTAGAATTGTAGTTTATCAGCTAATTATTGGCCACAGTAAATCTTCTGAACCTTAATGTGCAGTGATTTGCATTTGGGGTTGGCCAATATGGGTTTTCCTATGGCCAATACAGATTTTTAAAATTCAGAGCAGCCAATGGCTGATAACCACTGCACTTTTTTTCTTAATTTTATGAAAGAAATAAATTTAATATTGCCATTTGTTTGAGTAACCTTTGTTCAAGAAAGTGACAGTGAGAACAGTTAAAGATAAGACTATCTCAATCAAACATTCTGTGCAAGTAGAGCTTGGGGAGAGCTACAAAATGCATTTGGATTTTTTGTTGTACGAGGCTCTATGCCAGAGAAATTAGCAACATAATTTTATTGCCGTTTTACGATTTTCGTGCCAAGATAAAGCAATTTTGGATGTTAAATTAACCTTACTATGTCAAAAAGTATCAAAATATTGCAAGTTGTTTTGTGATATTCTGCATGACATGTTCTTCCAACAGAGTCCTGCCTTATGAGTTATGTAAAACATAAGTTATGAACATGGATTGGATCAGCATCAAAACAGTTCTGTATTATTTTTTTTAAATATATTTTGCACATGTCCCTCAGATGACCGTTCTTAGGTAGTTACACTAGTCTTTTAAAGGTGCTGGTAAATCTGCCGCCTGTGCTGCTCAAATGGCTCCCTCATGTAATTGGACCAGGACATTAAGCTTATTCGTCCATTTCCTTTTCAGTGATTTATTTTGAGTATGTCAACTTTGCAAATACCCCAAAATGAGAATGACATTATATATTTGTGGGTAAACATTTTTTTTATTAGGCTAATTGAAATTTGCATAATTTAATGCTTAATGCTTAGCTCTTTAGAGTGCAATATGATTTTTTTTTCTTGCATTGCTTATTTTTTGCATTTGCAGCTTCACAATAAAAGTCTGCTCATAATATTCTCGGACTTACACTGCAACATTTTTTTATCAACAAAATCATCCTATATGATGAGCCTATTGATTGAGCTAAATTTGATGAGAGATGTTTTATTATACATATGTTTGTTTTTTCATCAGATATTAAATCCACGCTCCAGTTAATGGTGCACAAGACAAACTCCAGACAGTGATTGCTTGTTTTTGTTTCTCTATAATGGAGTAGACGACTTAGTGAGGAGACATTTAAAATTGATCTGTTTACTGAGCAATGGAAATCCAATCTACTGTAGGATTCAATTAGTGATGATGGCTAAACCTAAACTTTTAACAGCCAGCTATTTATCATTTTAGCAACATGTAGCTTTATTTACCATGAGTCATGACACAAGTCAAATTTTACACTGTTTTGTTTGTTTTTGGCTGTTAAAAGTCCACAGTGATGAACGGCTATCAGTGTTAAAGACATGGGGATTTGCATATGGGGACTTCTAAGAAGATTGTAGTTACTGGCTTATTGAATAAACTAGGTCTACTTTGCCTTTCAAAGAAGGCTTCTTTGTCTCATGCCCCAGAAACCATCAAAATGAATAACTTCACAATTTGAATGAGTTTTCAGACTCCATTTTGAAGTAAAAAGTTACCTAGTGCAGCTTTTAACACATAAAACTTTTATATCATAATGCCTTTACTGGTGGCGAGACTGTTTTGTTGCCACATACAAAATCCCATCAAAGCCTTTGACATGGCTCAGCAGGTGCTCTCCGTTTCTCTGGCCTGAGGTTGTTACTGAACGACTCCTGTCTCATCTATGCTTCCATGACTTTTAGCTCATAATGTTTTATATATAACAGCTCCCTGTGTGGCATGTGTAGAAACAGAAACTTTGGATCTTAGCTCTTTACATACAAGTTATGTTGTGCACTAAATATAAAATAACCAAGTACTGACAAATGTTTTGTAAGTATTAAAGACATAAATGTAGGAATTGTATTATGAATTACGAGACATTTATAATTGTTTTGTTTGATCTACTGCAAACAAGAAGGATATTTCTTTTCATTTGTAATGGGGGGTGTCTTAAAATAGAGAGGGTTGTGTCAGGAAGAGCATCTGGTGTAAAAATTTGGCCAAATAAACATGCAAATCACTACATACTAAGTAATGTGAAGGGACAAGTCGGAAAGAAATTTTTTGCACCGTATGTAATAGTTTTTGCTCAGGTTCAGTTTACTTGCTTTGGATAGGCTAGATATGCATTAACTGTGCACATCTAGCCTATCCATCTAGCCGCCCTTCTGTCAGTCTGCCCCAGGGCAGCTGTGGTTATAGAAATAGCTAAACACCAAGTGAGACTGAGGAGTGAATGCATAATGCACTAAATTATTAAGCAACTTTGAGTGTCTTAAAAAGCGCCATAAAAAAATAAAGTATTGTTATTAAAAACAAAAAATTCCTCAACCTTTTTAACAAAATGTTTGTAATCCACAGATCCATAACAGTAAGAGTTAGAGGGTGTTTCGACCTGGAGGTGAAACATATTTAAAAAGGACACAGGAGTCAAAGGTTACGAGTCAAAAATACATTTATATTTACATATTTGTCTTTAGTTTTTCTTTGTTTTGTTGTTTTTCTTAAGTCGTCTTAATAACAAACCCTTCATAAAACCCTCACGTGCCCAAAGAAACAAAAAAAGGGACCCTGGTGAGCCGGCCCAACAAAACCATAAGGACAGTACAATGGACAGACCAACCCTGCACAGGGCCGCAGTCCTGCCACAGCACTGCTACCCCTACCCTAAAACAACCCAAAAACTAATCCCTAATCAAAAGAAAAGTGAAAACAGGCCGGTCCCTTCAGGTCAAACAAAAGCCACTGCTAACAAAAGATGCTACCCAGGCATGAGACTAAGCCTGCATCAGCAAGACAGGAGGAGGCAACAGAGCGGAGCCCGGAGCACGAGCTCACGGGCGGGAGCGCGAGTGTCAGGTGAGTGAGCGTGAGCCAGAGGGACGAGCGCGTCACACAGGTGACCTACTTATAGACCACGTAGGTGCGAAAAAACAAACGGGTTCCTCTGTACAAAAAACAGGAAAATCAAAATACATATTAGACCAACTATATACAATATACAACTATACAACAATATACAAATATACAACTATATACAAAGGTGGAAAAATAGGGGCGGCAGCGCCTAACAGAGGGTTATAAATACCCATGTCCAAGTACATATAGTGCTGATAGTGAGAATAGTCTAATTTACTTTCTGATGGTGCACTTGTTGGGCCAGTAACAGTGTTTTGCAATGGCGACCCTTGAAGGGAAGAAGAGTCGTATGAGATCTCACCTTGTGCCATGACGGGCCACAGGGCCAGGCTTTTGACATTTGTCTGTGCTAAAGTTGCACTAGCTTTACAGCAGCCATTTTCCCAGTAGAAAAAATACATGTAAATTCAATTACCCCGTGCGTTCAACAGCATTTATGTTACATTGGGAGTTGGGATTTCTCGGTCAGAAGACATTGATTAATTATGCCACACACAATTAGCTCATCAAATTGAGTGTGTCCTCCTCTCCTGTAGAAAGGTGATGTCAGACTTTTATGGGGCATTAGGCAGTAGTGCTCTCCTTTTTATTTTCTCTCAGATGGGTGGAGAGTACCAGGAGAGAAGCACATTTGCAGGCTGTTACTGTATGAATGAGGAATTGTGGGCCCCGTGGGTTAAAGGGAAAGCTAACTGATCTTTTTAGACTGATGTCAATACTGATAGCCATCACTGTTTGCACTCGCAGCAGGGTCCACATCCTGTCTGTAATGTCTGCAGAATCTGTGATTGAGAGGAGAAATCACAATGAAGAATTAGGAAAGCAAGATGACTCTATAGCTCCTCATTTCAAAATCCAAATTGTTCCCTAAAACCTCACTTAGGTTTATCTCCATTGGTGAGTTTGAGGGGTGGCTTTACGCACTGTGGCATCCCTTATGTTTACGCTGTGTTTAACTGTATAATGTTACAACAAAAAGGAGGATGGCATACACTATTTGTGTTCTCATGCTGTTTATTTGGCTACTTTAATACTTTTTTGACTTGTTTAGTTCTGGGGAGATCTAGCTATGCTCTGGGCACTAGTGCAAGGTGACAGAAATACTTATGGTGGATGATTAATTAGCCTACAGCACGCTAACATCCCGATAGTTTTAACACAAGAAGAACAGATGTGGCAGATGTGGTCACAAGCCAATTCCTGGCACAAGTCCATGCGTGTGGATCTCATGGGGAGCGACCCTCTCACCTGTCCAGTCCTTACGCGATTCCTCCTCACGTTGCGGCTTATATATGCGACACAGGTGCTTCTCTCTCAGCATCAGTGCTAGTTTTAGTTCTCAAGCTGAGTGAGCTGTGGTGCGTATTGGAGGCTGGAGGCGCATCCTCTCGCGCCCCGCACAGTGCTCCACGAATGCGAGGTGCAATTGTTTCCTAACCACAAAAAAATTGTTGAGGCACATAGCAAGGCACACGCTAAATACACTGTGGCCCGCAGAGCAAGGCTTTGTCACTTTCAGAGCAGTAGGCAATATATTAATTAGGCTACAATATGCAATACATTCACAGACGCCCTGTAGTTGGTGTGTTAGTTTAAAAAAATAAAATAAAATCTGCCCCCCTAGAGCAAATGTCAAACTACGCATATGTTTATCTCATGCACTGAAATGACAAGATCTTAACCAAAACACATTTTGTCTTATTTTGTTGAATACTGTCAGTATCTTATTTAGCTTAATAAAGCCATTTTCATGCCATGTCAAAAATACACATTAAATAAAAAATACAACACAATTATATTCCATACACATACATCACATTACATTTTAGCAGTCTTGACTCCCTTAGTTTTTCTAGTATTTAGCCATATGGACAATTTAATCTCTCAAATCTGTCCATTTCATGTCTGTCTATAAGAATAAATATGCTTATTATTTAATCCTATGTGTATTTAATTTCCTGTTTTGTATGGTTAGGTACACTTGAGATAATAGTCCAAGCCTGAGCACCTGACAATGACAATGAGTCCAAGTAGATTCATGAGAAAATAAAAAAAATCTCTTCTGGGAATATGTGTTGTACTCATAATGTCATCGTATTCTGCTGTTTAATGAGTCATCTCACCTGCTTATTAATGTGCATGTCATTTAAGAATTTGGCATTATACTGTTGTCAAACAAAGCTTTATCTGTTTAATTTATCTCAAATTGCTGGCTGACATTTAACATAACGTTTGTTAGTGAGCCGAATAATCTGCAGCAGAGTTGGAGTTCACACAAGACAGCAAACTTTTTAAACAGCTTGTATTTATTTCTCTATATTTTATACATTGTAAAACTTTAATTTTTATTTGTTGTGTGCCAATAAGGACACCAAGAAAATAACATTGTAAAGAATCAAATCTGTTTGAAAACCCATAACTATTTAAACACCCTCTGGCATGCTTTTGTTTTTGAGTTTATGGCGCTATAATGGCTCTCTATGCTCAAATGTACTACAATAAATCTATATCTTTCTATATGATTGTTACTATGTTTGGTCAGTATGCTGTGAGGTCATGGTTTTTTGAACCATTTGCAAGGGTATGGACTATAATACTCAAACAATCTTGATGAACACATTTCCCCACTGGTTCCAGAAAACCAGAAAGTCTTAAAAGTAAAGTTTGTTTAATCCAGTTTCCAGTAGCCAGTATTTCACAGCTGAGTTAAAAAAAAAAAAGCTACATGAAAGTTTAGTATTGAAGTAAAATAAAAAAAATAGGTAGTATGTTGAGCTCAGTTGCTAAAGTGCAAACCAGAGCCAGTCATAGCCGGTGGCCTTCTGTGAGAACTGTATTGATTTTCTCTTTAATATAAAATGTGGATGTACACCTTTGTCTGCTTCAAGGATAATGGCTTGATGAAGTGTATATAATATTTGCAGTGTGTCCTTTTAGAGAGGCCTGGTAAATACACCGGTAGTTTATATTAGACAGGGGTTTTACAGTCACTCTGTGCATGCTGCTGCCTCGGCTGCAGATGGCTTGGAGGGATGAGATCTGCTCTAGTGTCAGGGCGGTAGTTATTTCATGTGATAAATATTACTGGGGGACAATAATTATGCTGCCTATTTTCAGTGTTGAGAGCTCCTGAAGTCATTGTGTGTAGATGACTGCCTTACATTGGATCTTTAGCAGATTCACGTTGTATATAAATGTTTTTGTTCTGTTTTTTTGCCAGACTTATTTTTTGGTATTATCTCTTCTTCTTGGCTACATTGATTTAATATACAGTATTACATCCAATATATTATATTTTATTTGAAACAATTCAGACCTAAGGGGAAATTTCAAATGTAGTGTTATTGTTATTACAGTATTCAACAATTGTACATGAAACATTCAGTTAAATAAATAAATAAATACATAAATAAATAAATAAATTTCTCTGCGCTGTCAATATTATATAAATTTTGTCAGTGGCATCATCTCCATCGGCATATGAAAAAACATATCCAATTTTATACTGTACACAAATAGATGATTATAGTTAATTAAAATATATCAGGAGGGAAACATCCATCCATTCCATCCAATTCAGTGGGAGGAGCTACGGTCCAGGTGGGTCCATGTGCTGGGTCAAGAGCACAGATGGAGCCAGCAAATGTCAGTCACTAGTGGATTGTTAAACTGCAGGACAGATATCTTAAATGTATAAATTCTCTGGGCCACAGACACCTGATAAAAGACATAACTCCCATAAGGAGAAGGAGGAAGAGGGACAAAAAGTGAAAAGCAGTGAATTAGTATACAAATGCCCAAAAAGACCTTTACTAGACCCAGTGCAACTTATAGACAAAAGGAATGTCTTAAGAAGGGCAGCAGTTCTCAAACAGTACTGACATAGTTTAATGTAGGCAGTTTTGTTCCTGTTTTCTTACTTACTTACTGGTTGGGAATTTAAGGTTCCACTGCTTAATTTTGGTTTGGGCACAGTTTAGTCCTGGTTAGGACCTGTTAGTCCTAGATTAGTACTGGTTATGTGCTGGTTTAGTCCTAGTTTAGGCCTGGTAGTTCTAGATTAGGCCTAGTACTGCTCTTTTGTCCTTATTTAGTATTGCTCATGGTACTTGGAATGCCACATATTTTTTTTGATGTGGTACTTGATGTGAAAAGTTTGTGAATCATTGGTGTAGAGCAGGGGTCTTCAACTACATTTGTCCAAGGGCCAGAATTTTTCTTGGTAGACAGAGGGCCAGACACTCTCATAAAGGAAAGGCATCAAGGCAATCTCCTCGCCACCTGGATTTTACCAAGCAAAAAGGTAAGAGCCTCCCTGCAGTTAGTCAGGTCTGGGTTCAGAAACATTATGTGCCCAAAGAATGAGGTCAGCTGACTATCTGAATATACTGAATGACCAGGTTACTCTATCAATGGATTTTTGCTTCCCTGATAGCACGGGCTTATTCCATGATGACAATGCCAGGATTCATCGAGCTCAAAATGTGAAAGAGTGCTTCAGGGAGCATGAGACATCATTTTCAGACATGGACTGGCCACCACAGAGTCCAGACCTTAACCCCACTGAGAATCTTTGAGATGTGCTGCAGTGACTGCCCAAGTCACACACTTGTATTTTGTTGGACCTTTAGCTTTGATTATGGCATGCACTCGCTGTGGCATCATTTTGATAAGCTCCTGCAATGTCACAACATTTATTACCATCCAGCGTTGCATTAAATTTTTGCCAAGATCTTGTATTGATGATGGAGAGTCAAACAACTGTGCAACATCTTCTCCAGCGCAACTGCAGGAAGACTCTATCTATTTACTTAGTTAATTCCAGGTGGCGCCTTTTTTTTGGGGCCAAGCAGTGTGTTAAAGTAATCAAACTATTAGGATTTAGAAGAGTAAAACACAAACACAAAATACATATAGCCAAGCCTTGCGCACTTCATATAAATGTTTGCTTACAATTGAATGGCATAACTCCCTCAGTGAAATAGAAAAACGACATGCACATCCAAAACAAATAAGCTTTTGTGCTGAAAGACCATAAGTAAAATTTCAAAATTAGGTTCCGCACAACAAATGAAGCACCAAGATTTTTTTTATTTTTCACGCACACACACACACACGCACACACAGACACACACACAGTGTGTATAAAACATGGCTCTGATAGGGTATACTTGAGATCTACTGCACTACCATCCAATATGAGTCAGTTTTGTAAACACAGAACCTCAGCTGCAGCTTTTGTTTGATTACAATCTCCTGCCGTTTGATTACAGACACCTGTTGTTTGCCAACTAATTTGCATGGTAAAATAATCAAATACAGCATGGTAGAAATATAACACTTCTCAGATTGATCTCACAAATTTGCCTTTTATGTTCTCTGCCTAGGAGCTCAGCCATGTCACAGTGCCATGGTTCCATTGCCCTGCAGGTCTGTGAGAAAGTGGCACTAGGTCTGGCCATGTGGGTCATGACAAGCTCACCCTCTGGAACACGCTGAAATAGCAGCACATATGCCCAACATGGCTCTCGCTACAGTGGCTTGTTTGGCTCTGGCCCAGTCCTGTTGCCACAAACCACTCAAATGTATTTCTTTCATTTCCCGCCGCTTTGAGTTGGCTCCATCTGTTCTCACTCAGCAAGGGCCTTGAGAAATTAGACACCAAAGGTGGAAAAAGCATGGCAGGAAGGTAAAGTTCTGAAAACAATCTTTCTTTAATTGTGGAAAGTCCCAATTATTAGCTGGTTACCCTAAGTAATATTTAAGTAATGCCCTTTTCTATGCTTTTTCATCAACCTGAAATGCTTTATAAACAAGATAATTACAAGCATTTCTCTGCAAACATTAAAGTGAGCTGGAATCCCTTGATAGGTTGGAGGTGGGAATCTGGATGCCGAGAGTTCACTTGGTAAACTTATACTGTATGACAAACACAATCTGTTTGTCTCTGTAGACCATGTTGGTGGGAAGGCAATTACACTCTGTGCTACAAGTAAAATGTGGCACTTATTGGTCTCCAGTTTCCGAGTAGTGCCCAATCAGGTGTAGTAATGAGCTGCATGAATCCGGAGAGACCCTCCTGAAATGCATCAATGTGTGTTTGAAGGAAACATCTGGCCTTTATCAGAACCCGAGGCAAGATAGACTGTCACTCTGCAAACATATCAGTAGCTAGGAAGGACAAAAATACTACACGTATTGAGCACACTTTAATTGTGTTTGTTAAAGTTATTAAGAGGTTTCTGCACAGTCAACTACCAACTATTCAAGTCATTGCATTGACATAAGAATAAAATAAGTTCAGAAAAAGTTTTCTTTTGACGGTAAAAGAATGCTCTGTGTCTCCTGTCCCATTTTATGTTATCTGTGCTGTGAAGGCAAACACAAGGTTGAGTTGAAGGTAAAGCTTATTTAGGAGGTTAGTCAGTTTTCCACACTGGGACTCTGCAGGGATAAAAGGCATGATGGAAACTTTAAAGGCACCAGCAGCACATATAGTGGACTTTTTTTCTGCGCTAAATGTCATTATCTCAATGTGTAACTCCAGTGCTGTGAGCACATATTGATGCTGGATAGAGGAAGTGTGTGAGAGAACTTCAGTAAAAAGGTTTATGAATTAACCTCGCCTGAATTATCTGGTAGATATCTTCAACAGCAGTGTCCTCTTACCCCTTTAAACTATTTAATTATAGCCTAATATATGAGCAAGGATACTTCAGTTGTGCATCAGATATGTCCTGTTATAATGAAAATCGTGCATAGGCAACTGATGTACATTTATAGCAACACAGCATATACATATAAAGTCCGGGCAATAATAAGCTGGCCAAAGGAAGAGATTCAGATCACAGATGTGAAAACACGGAAGCTCCTGACCATACCACTTTTCCACTGTCTCCTCAGAAGCGCACGGGAAGCACGAAAGCCACCGCAGTTTGTTCTTTTACTCAGATGTGCAGAAGCTAAAGCCACAGCTGACAGGGTCACAGGATGTGAGCTAATAGTCTGTGCAGTGTCATTAAGACTCTGTGCTGACAATCCCTAAACAGAAGCAAAAGGAGAGGCGCGTTTGTTTAGAGCAACAGAAACAATTTGCGCATGACCTTCTACGCCTTCTCCCTTTACATTTTGTCTGGAACAGCCAGTTATTTTATGGGCCAACCTAAATTTCAATGCTGGTGCCACTTCTTGGTGCTTCCATTGATCAGGTATTTTTTATTTTATTTTTTTTTTATTTTGAGAATTTAAAAATATGTAGGGGCTGTTACTCTATATTAGCTGTTGAAGGTAAAAATATTAGGCTATAGATAGGTCTAAAAGTTGTAATTGTGTAAGAGTTAAGTGGGATTTGAACCAGCTCCTGGTATAAATACATAGAATGTTATTTTCTTACTCAACCCACTACACGATTAGTCAGCTTTAAATGATGGTGTTCAACAGTGCCACACCTTGTGTCTTGATATGAACAATAAATAGATAATTGTGGTTAATTTTAGACCATGAAACTGATGACAAATGATTAGAAATATGCAATCATACAAAATGAAACTGTATTACAGTGTATTTGCATATATTTTCTTTCTTTCTTTCTTTTTTCTTTCTTTTTTCTTTTGCATATATTTTCTTTGAGACATGAACCCGGGTTCACATCCCGGTCGGGGCGAATACCAACTTCCAGTGTGGGTCCTTAGGCAAGACTATGCTACTGCCTTCCTCATATAATGATGAGAGACAGAATTACGAGACATACCAGCTCAGACGTCGCCCGGTCAAACAAGGTCTGCATCAGGTGCTTGGGAACCAGACCACCTTGATCAGAAGTGGGCAACTGGAACAAGACGGAAATGCACGAGATGCTCTGTTGGAATGCTACTACTCCAGTAACCCTAGTCAGAGGGGTTACATGCAGAGAATGTGGGAAATATGGCAACTTCGAAACCCACAATCAACACTTACTGCTAAACAACTAGTAGCTCAGCGTTCCAGCATCCACAAGCGGCACTGCTTTCACAACTTGAGATTTACGAGGTACAACACATACAGCAAGGGGGAGCCAGGACGCAAGGTCAGAGGGGAGTTAACACCAACTCCCCATCCTGAGATTGGGTACGAAGCCCCAATAAGCACTATCACGCTGAGCGAGGCAGCAACTGACCTGAGCTAAAATGAACACCAGGCAACCCCGACACCAGTTACAGAGGCTGAGTGAAGTTCCTGGAAAATGTGAATGCAGCTTTGGGAACAATACCTACTATGACCATCACTGAAACCAATGATGATGCTGATATACATTTCAGCAGCATTGATCCTTGAGGTGCTTGGCTACCGACCAAAGAGCAACCATAAAGATCCATATCCACCATGAAAAAGAAAGTTGGAGGATAAAATCAAGGCAAGAGAAGTGAGCCAACTGTCAGAGCTCCAGAAAGGTGCAATGAAAAAAAAAAAAAAAGTACCCAAGAGGTACAGCTAGATGGCCTTACCAGACATGAAGAAAAAGCTAACTACACTCCATGAGTGCCTTCACAAATGAACCAGCTGCTAAAGGATGGGACTGCAAAGCCAGACACTGCACCGCCTGGATTGATTACAAGAAAGCCTATGACTCAATGCCACACACATGGATCATAGAATGCTTGGAGATGTATAACATTAACAGGATTCTAAGAGCCTTCATTGCAAACTCGATGAGGCAGTGGAAGACCACCCTTGAGGCCAACTGCAAGCCAATTGCACAAGTGTCCATCAAACGTGGGCTATACCAGGAGATGCTCTGTCCCTGCTGCTGTTCTGCAGAGGTCTGAACCTCCTCAGCCAGATAATCACCAAGACTGGCTATGGGTGAACGGGGCCACCATCAGTCACCTCCTCTACATAGATGATTTCAAGCTGCACGCCAAGAGCAAGAGAGACATTGACTCACACTCACTCTGATCCACACAACCAGGACAGCAATGACATCGGAATGTCGTTCGGACTTGAGAAGTGTGGGCGGATGGTGACAAAGAGAGGGAAGGTAGTCCATACAGTAGGGGTCCCACTCCCAGATGGCAGAATAGCAGACGTTGAGGACAGCTACAAGTACCTTGGAATCCAACAAGCAAATGGCAACCTGGAACAGGCCACAAGAAAAGTAGCCACAGCCAAATATCTCCAACGAGTAAGGCAAGTCCTAAGCAGTCAGCTCAATGGCAAGAACAAAGTCCTGGCAATCAACAGCTATGCCCTGCCGGTCATCAGATACCCTGTGGGAATAATAAGCTGGCCAAAGGAAGAGATTCAGACCACAGATATGAAAACATGGAAGCTCCTGACCATGCATGGAGGGTTCCACCCCAAATCCAGCACCCTGAGACTGTACACTAAGCGCAAGGAAGGAGGCAGAGGACTGGTGAGTGTCAGAACCACTGTCCAGGATGAAACATCCAAGATCCTTGCATACATCAGGAAGATGGCCTCAACGGACAAAGTGCTCAGTGAATGTCTCAGGCAGTGGAAAACAAAGGGCGAGGTGCTGGAGGAACCATCATGGGAGGAAAAGCCTCTACATGGGATGTACCATCGACAGATAACTGAAGTGGTTGATATCCAGAAATCCTACCAATGGCTAGAAAGGGCTGGACTGAAGGACAGCACAGAGGCACTGATCATGGCTGCACAGGAGCAGGCCTTGAGAACCAGAGCAATAAAGGCCCAGATCTACCATACAAGACAAGACTCCAGGTGCAGTAAGATGCTGGCAGGGAAAGCATACATGGACCATTATAACCAAGTGGTTGGTACAGTGTACAGGAACATCTGTGCAGAGTACAGACTGGAAGTCCCGAGGTCAAGGTGGGAAACACCTCCAAAGGTGATAGAGAATGACCGAGCTAAGACCCTATGGGACTTCTAGATCCAGACTGACGAAATGGTAGTGGCGAACCAACCGGACATTGTGGTGATGGTTAAACAACAGAGGAAAGGCGTTGTGGTTGACATCGCAACACCAAGCGATTGCAACATCAGGAAAAAGAAATATGAGAAACTAGAGAAATACCAAGGCCTCAAAGAAGAACTTGAGAAGGCCTGGAAAGTGAAGGCCACAGTGGTGCCCGTGGTCATCAGAGCACTCGGGGCAGTAACCCCCAAACTGGAAGAGTGGCTACAGCAGATCCCAGGAAAAATCAGACATCTCAGTCCAGAAGAGAACCCTCAAGCTCCTAGGCCTCTGGTAGAGCTTGGATGGATGAGACCGCCCGCAGAGGGTGAGAGGACATTTAAAAAAATATATACTTTTCACAATATATGTAAACTTTCTGGAATATATATCAACTGTTTTGAAATATACCTAAACTTATAGATATATAAAATATGCTTCATTTCCATTGAGCTGCTGGGTCAATTGAATAATTAGGGAATTAATTAAGCTTTAGGATTACGATGTGAATACAACCAAACACTGAAGTCTAAGCATCAGTAGCAGAGATCAAACTAGGAAGGGATGATGTGTGAAGCAAGACTTTCGAGATGTGAGCTCTATCATGCACTGAAATGGAAAGGTCTGAAGTGGCTTATCTATTTGATCTCTGAATCCTCTGGTTCCACTCCACAGAGTGGGGCTGTTATTTCTCTGCTTGCCCATATTATATTGCAGATTCCAGTGCAACCCTCTAAGGTATGTAGCATTTCACTCCGTATCATCCCTTTGGACTGCTTCCCTCATCATTGCCAGCATGTAATACAATACCTTTTATTGACTTCCAGAGAGACAGCTCTCACAATGAATTGTTGTTTTGGCTCAAAGTAGGCTAATTTCACTCAATGGTGCATAAGTAAATGTTAAATGAAGCTGCTGAACCTTGCAGCATGAGGATATTGTTGCCCTCACTTCTCAGCTCCATATGTTGTACCCACACGAGCTCATGTTTGTGTGTGCACAAAAAAACGTCAGCGGGGGTGGGGGTGTGTGCTGCGTTTGGCCTAAGCGGGGCTGCCGGCACAGATATGTGTTCAAATATAAATGACAAACATAGTGCATCTTGCTGTAGTATGAAAATCAATGCTGCATCTTTCAGCCTGTGATATTCAGGTAGCCTACATAATGACACTGAGTGAGACTGGGAGGCAGCACTCTTAGGAGCAGGTGAGTTTGATTTCATACATTTACATGCAATTCAGTAAAATGTTGGCTGTCAGATTTGTGATTAAATCAACTATATTTTAATCTTTTCGTGATGTAGTTTCTTGAAAGACGGATAATGAGAGTCACTCGGACTAAGTGACAGATCAGCAACTCACCCTTCTTACTGCACTGCTGACACACACGATTCTTACACATAATCACTGATTTCTCCTATCACCAGGCTGCTCTAAGGCCCATGGGCACAGTTAAGTCCATATGTTTCTGAGCACTCATTAGACCATTATCAGGTGTAGTTACTTTAAACAAATAAGCGTTAAATAACTTTAATAGAGTCAGTTTTGGTTCAAGAATACATTTAATAAATTTAGTTATGTTCAGATATATGTATTCTGTATGTATATGTATGTATTCTGACACACTTGCACAATTGATTAATTGATTTCTTTCGACCCCTGCTTCTGTAGGCAGTTAACAGCTATTAACATGGTAAGATAAGTCTATACTCTAGCAGAGAGAGGGCACCATATACTGCACTGTTCTGAATGCAAAATAACAATGAGGTCTATACAGCTGTTGCCTCTCAACCTCACCAAATGATTTTTATTCTCCAACTGTATGAATAAAGGTGACAATTACAGCATTCAGCTTTTGATTTGGCTACCAGTAGCAATTGGCACAAACCATAATTGATTATGCCTGGACTTCTTCCTCTTCTTTTTTTCTCCTGTATTGGAGGAAATGGATTGTGCTCTACATTAGACTGGTGGTTACAGTGTGGGAAATTCAGAAGCAGGTGGCTGGGCTTAGAGGAAGGGTTATACAGTAGATATCAGAGTACTGAATGTCAATGGCATGTCAGAAAGGAAAGTCCCAATTGTGAGCTGGACTTTTGTATGTAGCTGTAGACAGCTCAGGAATACAGGATCTACAAGTTAGTTCCCTGCTCATTCTCCAGGGAGCACATCCCACTCTGGACATATCCATAAAACTTATGAAAAATGATTAGGCTGTGACTAATTACCCGTTTAGTGTCGCTGAAAGTTGTTAAACAGACCATTGCCTTTTAATACCTAAAGTCAGGAATGGGATTAATTAAGCAGAAATGTATTCTTCTTCTCTGCCAAGTCCCGTTCTTACAATTTCTAAAAACACTGTGTGATGGGGTCTGCACCTGAGGGAAATACTTGGTAATGGCCTGAGAAAGGCAGTGCCCTTATTCATCCCACTGATTCTTTAGGGTGGGGGTATAAAATATAGAAAATGTCTTTCATTCATTTGTGTTTTTTTCATAATTTAATAAACCTTGTGCTTTTTTATTACATTTTAAAGTACCCTTTGAGGTAGATTTTATTTTGTAATAAGGCAAGAGCTTAAAGCAGGTTTGCAGTTAGTTAAATGATGATTGTAAATGTTTAATCCAGCCACAGGGGTCACATGCCAGTGTACTCTTTGTGCCGGTCCCAAGTCTGGATATACTGGATGCGTCAGGAAGGACATCCACTGAACCTTTGCCAAATCAACATGCAAATCACTACATACTAGCAGATTTGCTGTGGGAAAACAAATAAAAGCTGGAAGAAGAGAAGATAATTATATTGATGTGCTTATATTTTTGTGCTTTCACATAAACAGAAAGACATTCCAATAGGTGTATAATATTGTAACCTCTTGACTGAGCCGTTCTGAGTTCTCCAGTAGCTCAAGACTCCATCCAGTGGTGAACCTTACAGGCCTTAGTACTGAAAATAATACCAAGGTGCTCCCTTACACCATCTGTTGACTACTGTCGAGCAGCAGACAACACCGAGTGCAGTCATTTGATGTGCTAAAATTACAGTGGTTTGCCATGTAAAGACTTATTTCCTCACATCTTATTGTTTGCAGCAACATGAGTCACCAAAACTGTGCAGCTAAAGTGAGCGCTCTGTAGTAAACACTGCATAACTAATCTTGCTTGTTTTTCTTATTTTTTGCGCACATCAATTGGAGGTAAAGTGATCAGCATAATTTTGTATTTGTGTGGATAACATATTAAAATGCTTGTGTTTTTTTGTTTTTGTTTGTTTTTTTTTTTTTTTGCCTGTGCTTATGGTGTGTGTGATGGCATCTGAAGACAGCACAGTGAACTGTCTGGAGAGATTTACACTTTACATGCTCATAAGTCCTGGACTGACACCCTGGGTGCCGAAACCATTCACAGGCCAACAGGGCTGGTGCAGACATTTTACGGTCTGCTCTCTAGGCTTTACGGCCTATGCTGATGCGGAGGACGGAAGCAAAGAGAACATTGATTGCCCACTTGGAATGGCCAGAATGCCGTAACTTAAAACTGCACCCTGAACTCTTTTTATTTCAACCTAACAGCCCTTCTCACTGGATCAATCATGACCAGGTACTTTTTAAAACACTTTAATGCATTAGTGTATTAAACAAGTGATTTAAAAATTAAGTACACTTTTCATTGGTGCTACTAATTTAGCTTAAAAAAGTTAAGTGTTAATTAATTTGCACTCATTTTACATTTTTACTTTTCAGCACCTGACTTAATGGAATCCCACAGCTATTAATCTTTTGACATATTTCTGAGTCACTTTGTCAGCAAACCACCATGAGAGTGCAAACCATGCCTGACATTTGACTAATTGCAGTCATTTGAGAATGATCACTGCTGTAATGTATTGGAAATGCACAGCAGCATAACAGTATCGGAGCACTCCACTTTGTCTTGTGACCCATTTTAAATCCTGCTAGAGGGAGTAGCTGAACCACAGAAAAAAAGCACCAAATGAAGTACAGTTGTAATTATGGCAACCTATTTAATTCTCACCAGGATGTCGACGGAGTATGGCCAAAATCTGATTGGCTTTTACTGTGTTTTATTCTGCAGAGACAGAAAGGATGACTCTTACCTGTCCTTGGCACCCAGTGAATTGCAGTATTAAGACTTCAGCTGCAGCCTTGTGGGCCAGAATGGAGTGCTCATTACATCGGCGCATCAGAAAAAAAACTGGCTAGTAAAGGTGTGCCGCTGGTGTGTGTGAGCGAGTGGAATTAGGCAGAGGAAGAGGAGAGGCTGTAAATATGAGTGATGGGGAAAGCCCTTTTGTAAGGTGAAATAAGGGGCACTTGGGGAGCACCCTCGTACATTGCACCCGTCTTATCATCATTTTAACTTTATTTGTTGGTCGTACAATGCTGTCAGCAGTTCCTTGCCTTTTTGGCCTTTACCTGTAATATGCCATAGAAATGCTGACAAGCTGCCAAAACAGAGGGCTAACTGGGAAAGAGTGCCGCTGCTGCCATTTCTTTGACTCTTTTGTTGAGTTAAGTGTTCACAGAAGGAGGTACTTTTCAATTTTAAAGATCATGTTCTCACTGTTGCGCTCCATTCATTAACTGACTCTTTCAACACGCTGCTTAGTGTTCTCAGTGTACAGAATAGGATGTGATCATGGGACTCCCAGATCCTGCTTCCTCAGTGATGTTTTCTGTAATTGTGTATTTTTCTGGACCAATTCAATTGTCTTCTGATGTATTCCTCGCTCAGCTAAGCATGTCATTACACACACCATTTGTATGCAATTTACTGCACTATGCAGCAAGGTTACATTTGTATGGTAGTTCAATTTGAAAATTCAGAACATTTTAGCTGCAATCATTTTTCCCCTCTCAGAAATTGCTTCTGCACTGGTTTTGCACTGCCCTCTTACACAACCAGAAGCCACTAAGTTTACATTGGGAGCCACTACAATTATCCTAATGTAAGGAATTTGTTAAGTATTTTCTTAAGGATGAGTATAGTATAATTTTGACTGTACATATTTGCATTTTGCCTTCTGAATAATATGATGATATAACTTGTAATTGCTATCTCTTAGCAATGTAAGGTTTTGCTGTTAAAAAAAACAAAACAATAAAGGAAATACAATCTTGGAGTTTTCAAATCCAAGTCTGTACTTGGCCATGCAAAGTGTAAGCGCCTAGCTCAGGGATTTTCTCTCTCTTTTAAGCATGATGTTGTAAATATATGCTATATTGCTCAACCCAAATATCTATAACTGCACATAACAGGTTGCATTCTTGGCCAATAGTTTGCACCTTATACATTCTCTGTCACTTTAGTTTCTTGTGAAAATATGTTCTTTTTGTAACAGTATTACCTTTAGTTATTCATTTTCATAATTCTGTGTCTGTGAATGTAACATCTTTTAATATGTTATTTCTAGGTTTTCCCTAGTCTGACAGAAACATAAAAATTTTGTCACACATTTTATTTGATCAAGTCTTATTTTGAACTTCACTTTGACCCAATCATGAAATAATTGAAGTGCCTTCTTTTCTTTGTTCTTTCTACTTTTCGATGGTGTTGCCCCAGTGGAAGTGACAGGGTTTTTATTAACATTAATTGCTACGTGCCAGGACTTGTGAAGGTAGTGTTTTGTCCTGAGAACCTCCCACCCCCCACTCACAGCCACAGGCCCTGTCCTTTACCACCTCCAAAGGTATAATCTTGTCTTTGGCTTTTGTATGTCTTACCATTAATCACTTCTCACCACCCAATCACAACTGGACCGACCGTCCGGTTTCTGTAGCCTTGTTCAGGTG
The DNA here is from genome assembly GCA_020698575.1 of Bostrychus sinensis. NCBI lineage: Eukaryota > Metazoa > Chordata > Actinopteri > Gobiiformes > Eleotridae > Bostrychus > Bostrychus sinensis. The sequence continues at coordinate 19,851,641 of CM036242.1, forward strand.
GCCCTCTTTTGCTGTATGAAACAATACAAAACAATACATTACACTATACATGTTGATGGTAACTATCATTATTTTTAGGAATTGTTTGAGACTGACTTGGCTAGGTTGAAGGAGTTTATTACCTCGCCAAAGATCTTAGGTTTGCCAATGTGGGCTGGTTTGTTAGATAACTCAAAGTAAAGGTTGGATTTTAACCCTCAGGCCCTCCTTTAAAAAAATCACATACTTCCTTGTAAAGCCCTTTTAGGTCACTGGGTCACATTTAAAAATATAAAACATTACGAAATTTTTTTTTTTTTTTTAACATTAACCCCTGTCCTCATCATACATAACAAAAGTGAATTCATTTTTATATTTCTAACCTTCTAAATGCCATAAATGCCAGTTTGTTCACATAATTCCAGCATATTTGCAAATAAAACATGCATTATTTACTATTTCAAGATGCAAAGTTTTTTAGTTTTTTTTTTGGTGCAGGAATTACCGGCTGCGGCTAGGTCACTGATCTAACATTTCTGTATTACAATGCCAGCAGAGTGAAAATAAGTATTTTTTATGTAAATCAATGGGACCAAAAAGAGCTTTAAGGGGAAGAATGGGATTTTTTTTGCCCAGACAGTTGATTTGTTTTTTTTTTTTTCAGTTGTGACACTGAAATTCTAAAATGAATTTATTAACATCTTTGTCAAATATCATCAGCAGATGATCATCACAAAAATACATTTTAAAAGCTCTAAAAGGGTGCCAGGAGGGCCTGAGGGTTAAGAAAATATCTGAAAGGGTCAGTAATGTGTTAAGGAAAAAAAGATACATTTTTGTTATGGATTCAGAATTGTACTGTCTGTATCCATACTTTTTAAGAAATTTGGTGTCATTGCAGGATAGGCCACAACAAGTCAGTAAAAAATAAATTATTAGTCTCTTTACCACTGTGACATATAAGGACTCAATAGGTAGAGCATTTACCCCTGAACCCAGAAGATTCCTTTGAGTTCAGGTGTGGGGAGGCCCTATATCGTTACCATTGTGAGATAGGGCCAATGATTCAGTGGAAGTCTGCGCTCTCTATTTTGTTATTTAAAGAGAAGTTTTATTATAGTGTAAAAAGAGTGGATTATCTGCTTCAGCAAACTATTTAGAAATGCAGTGAAAGCAATGGAGTGTGGGGGCAGAAGGAGGAGAAGACTGAAGGAAGAACAAAGAATAAGATGAAGTAGAAATAGTTTGTTCCAGTAGTGGTATGATATGAATGGCACAGAGATGAAACAAATCAAGCCTAGGTAGCCCCAGCCGTTAGCCAATCCATAGTAATCAGCAAGACTGAATTGAGCTCTCCGCTTCATGGACCCTTACCAGTCAGCAGAGAAAACACAGATCTGTCATCTGTTTTCCGGAGCTTGCCGATACAGGCCGGGGGCAGAGAGAGTGAAGTTTAGTAATTATATCTAAAAGGTGGGTGAGGAAAGGGCCAGGCCGTATGTTTTGGTCTTTAGGTGTCATAATCACCTTTTAAAAAGCAGTTTCCTTTCTGCTGTCACTCAGTGGTGAGCGTCCTGCTAGCAGTGATTACAGGATTGATTAGGGATGGAGACTAAGACAGGCCCACTGCTTGTGTCAAAACACAGATGGCATGACTCACAGTGCTCTCATCTATAAGAGATTGTGTTAAATCTTGTCTTATGGACTTCAAGAGGGATGTGTTATCTTGTCTGTATTGATCTCCTTTAATTGCAGTGACACTGACGCACTGATATGCACTTATATATATTTTAGTGTTATTTATTTTTTGTGTTTGTTTTTTATAGTTATTATATTGGATATGGGGAGAAATTTGTCTGCAGTATACAAGTTTTATGTACAAGGCAAATTTACATACATATTTACAACATATTTGCATCGCAATGGTTAGTCTGCATGTGCACCCAAACGATATGCAAGTGAAGATGAATTGTTTTATTTATCTTTACCTGTGGATGTTATGCCCGCAGTGGTTTGTCGGTCTCTCTGCACCTCAAAATTGTTGAATTTTGATCTAGTTTGATCATTGTGAATGGATGAATGTGATGAATGTTACACCTTTAGCCCTATGATTATTTGGCCATTGTAACCAGGGAGAGAATAAGCAGTAGAATGAATTAATAAATACATTTGCAATTGTGCAATGACTCATGTATACACTTGTATATCCACAACAGATCACACACATTTGTGGCAACGCATCCTTATACCTTTGTAAACATAATGTTCAAACACTAATTAATCATTTAAATACACTTTTGCAAATAGTGTGGACGCTATTTCTCTCCATAATTAAAGCAGCCTCCACATCCATAGGAACAGCTGTGTAGAATGCTATGGGAACATAATGGCATTCCTGGTAGGCAGCTAATTTGGCATTGTTGAGCTTAGGTTTTCATAACCTTTGGACGTCTCCCATCCTTGTCCTACTGAGAATGGAGGACAATGATCTGCCCTATTAGAGATGAATAATGAGGCTGTTGGCAAAAGAGACGTCGCTAATGTTTTGTCCAAATATCTCAAATCTGCCCCCAATGATAATGTATTCCGCTCTAGTGCCAAACAGCTCGGCATTTGAAGAGGTGATTTCATTGCAGATATGACGCACAAAATCTTTGGAGAAAAAAAAGTGCTTGACGTACAGTGCAATGTCTCACAGTTGTATAGGATTAACAATACGAGCTTTGTTGTTTTTTGATGCAATGCCCGTGGGGCGGCATGGCTTTGTTTGCTTATGCTAATGAAAGTAGTGACCTGTTGGGCCCCAATCTAGCGGGGAAATGGCAGTCGGTGCTGTGGGGAATGAGGCACTGATCCGTCTAAAGTGCCTATTTTTGTTTTTTGGGGTTTGAAATTAACTGAGCAAGAGAAAGACAAACTGACATTTTTTCAACATCATTGGGAGATATTCAATTCTTTATGCCTGTATAGCACACCAACCTTTAGCTAACTGTGGCTTTTATTATTCCACTGAAGTAATAGTGCTCAATGTGTTTATATTGGGCTCCTGGGGCTTACTGCTGCCTAAACTGCTCCACTGTTATTCCCCTAAGCAGTGTTCTATGCAATAACTATTAGAAGTGAAGGCATAAACAAAAACAAAGTTGTGGATTGTTCTAGTTGTGCTTCTGTGGATAAGCTAATTCTCCAGAGGTGGGTGACCCAATACATTTCAGTACTACCTGTAGTTTCATAATCCAAAAAAGTATTTCTTGGCCCCCTACAATAGTGCCATTTGATAGTTGTTGTAGATTAGCAGAGATGGACTGTGGAATAGTTATGGGAGAGTATTTTTGTGAGCTTTTCTTAAACAATATAAAGGCGGTCAGCATCTCAGTGATTAGCAGAGCAGAAAATGATTAAGATGGTGTCCTCATTAAAATATCAGTAAAAATTAATCTGGAATGAAATCAATTTATTTCAAAGGCATGTCTTTAAATGTAAAGTGGAGGCTACACTGTTGTATACTCTTTATTGTGCTTAATTTGTTTCCCTCTTATTTCTAAACTTTTTTTCTCAAAAATGACTTCAGGACAGTTTTTTCTCACCAGGAGTGTCCATGTATAATACAATAAACAATCACTTCTAGTTTATGTTAAAATAACGCGATTGGCATTGTTTCATTTTGACACTACTGTATTGTGGACCCGGAAAAAATGTTCAAAACTGCCTTATTTCAAGCTAATCACACTAAAACAAATGTAAAAACAAATCTTTTTTTCCCACACAACTAAATAAAGTGTTTCTGGTGTCTCTCTGCAAGGTTAGGTCCACATTATGTGACCAGACACACAAATGTCAACCTCACATGAGTCAGAAAGATATGTACTCTTCAGCACTAGCATTTAACTGTTTTTTTTTTTTTGTGTGTTTTTTTTTTCAAAACAGACTAACATTCAGAAAAGCAAAGGGAGCTGGCGGACAAGTCTCATAAAGCCGATCCCCTGGGTGGATTATTGCTTGGTAAAAGAAATCTTTGAACAGGAACATTCTCTGGTACCACCATCAGCTCTCGCTCTTGGACCAACACTTTTTTTCTAAATGTCATTTCTTTAGAGCCACATTTCTAATTTTTGTTCTGCTCGGTGTAAGTAAATAGGTCTGACTGTGAGTTTTTGTTCGCCGGTCCCAGGAGAATGGCATGCACGCTCAGCAGAGAGACCTCTCACTGCAACCTCCCTCTAACATATTGATCAGGAATAGCTATTGGCGTTAGCACTGTGAATAAAATGCTACTCTGCTGAGTTCAATTCCCCCACTGGGAAACTGAATGGAGAGACAAAACCCTCAGCACTTTGTGGGCTGCTATTTATGTCCACTCTTTTTTTTCTTTTTTTTTTTCTAATGACATCATCAGCAGGTACAGAAAAAGCAAGAGAAATTTGAAATGTCACTTTGTTTGACTGCAGTGCTTAAATGACTTCTCCCTTATGTTTTGGCCTCTGCAACAGATCATGAATGGATCAAACCAAGATTATTTATAATATCACAGCCAAGTAAAATGTGTTTGTTTTCCAGCTCTAAGCTCAAAGTTTGTCGACATCAAAGAGCGGAAGAAGCCTGACGTGTGCATCTCGACACATTTCCCCTCAGAAAGCAATAATCTCCCTGACATTTGAAATAACTCGAACATGAAAAACAACATTTATACAGAATCAGAGAAAAGTGTGTGCACCTTTTTGTGTTCACATTATGGGATCAAGCGTTTGCTCTTTTTTGTGACTTGTTCGATTGTGATTGCAGGGAGAGTATCTCTAAATTCTTTTTTTAAGCAATCCATTTTTGTCATAAAATAATTGCTTTTTGTAATCCTTGTTCCAGTTTAAAGTGATCATACACAGGAAATCCATTCATTTGACTGATTCTAAAAAAGGAACTAACTTTTTGGTCCACCACATAAAAATCACAATACAGTAATCTGCTTTCAGTGTGTATTCCCTGAGTCTCAGAATGACTTTAGGTAGTCAAGTGATTTCCCATATATCATTTATTTATTTAGTAATTAATTTATTTGTGTATTAATCTATGAGCTATGTATTTAATATTAAATAATGCACAGTCCTCATAATGAAATTTAGGATTTTTAAGTTCTTGCTTTCTCAGTGGTCCTTTGCTTTCTGTTTGGCTGGAATATAGGGCAGTACAGTTTGGGTGCTCTTGTCAGAGACAGTCTGTGTGCTGCTATTTCTCAATAGTTTTTTGCGGCAGCTAGGGTTTTGGAGACCTTTCCTGGGTAGTGTGTGAGCACCCGTTATCCCCTTGACTGGGGAGGACACATAGGAAGGTTCTATACAGTTATGGAGGAGCGAGTGCTCAGAGGAAGAACGCTTGGGAGTGAGTGGGGCGGCCAAATGACTGGGCTCACTGTCGCTGTCGGGTGTGGCACAGCCGCTCTTGTCTTCCTGTAAGTCCTCCTGCTCTTCCTCCTCTTCATCATCGTCGCAACACAGCGCGTGGTACAGGATCTTGTCACTAAAGCGTACTCTCTCTCTCGTGCCCGAGGTGCGTGATGTCTTGTGGCTGTGCGTAGAGCTGCTGGCCTCCTCGCTGGACGAGTCTGGAGTGATGATCCGGGGCCCATTGGGGATGGGCAGCCCACCATTCATTTGGGAGTAGACTGAGGCAGTGGTGGGGGGTGGGGTGGTGGTCTGCGTGGGGATGGTTCCCCGGCCCAGCTCTGGTTGTGCATCTCCCGTCTGCTCTCCACCAATGCTGGCGGCTCGGCGAGTTGCGACTCCAGCTGCCTCCAGGTAGCTGCAGAACTCCCAGCTGTCAGAAAGCACATCTGCATTGAGGAAGTCCAGCCTGAAGGCCTCGCCCAGGCCACGCTCACTGCTGGACGTGCTGCTGGCTGTGGCCACTGTCCAGTCATCTGGCTCCAGGTCAAAGTCAAAGTCTGATGTTAGTTTATCTATCTGGCCCACCACCTGCAAGAACAAAGAGAAGAGCTAATGAGACAGTGTGGAGTGTCTACTTAATATACTGTATCGTTTGTAATATGGACTGTTAAAATGTGTACAAAAATTGTCTTTGTTTTCCACTTGAGCTCAGAAAGATTTTAGGATAAAATCAATCTTTAAGATAAAAAAAAACCCAAAACACTTAAGATTCTGCAGAATGGTAGTCATTCACAGCTTTTATACTACATTCAAATAGACCTTTTTAGTGTTAATAAACAGAATGGATACGTTCCAAAGACTGTTCCAGGGAGTTAAAAAGACGATATACAGTTTAATGAAGGAATTAGCATTAGCCACAAAACATTGCAAATTATGAATAATCGGGTTTGGCAACTGACAACCACTTGACCACATGAGTAATATCAGACCCTAGTTTAATATAATTAGTGAGTGTGTCAATGTTTAGCTGTTTACTTAATGCAGCAATTTAGCATTTATAATTAGCATATAAGCTAAACTATACGTAATTTACATTTCTTGATTTCAATGTTAAGCAGGACAAATATTTACAGAAATATGGCAGACCACAATAGTTTGACATTGTATGCTCAGATTTAGTTCATCAGTCACTGTAAATCCTACTTCTTAAGTTAACTACTTAATGACTTCACTTTAGCAGCTTGAACTGACAATAAGATCTGGGTCATATCAATTCAGAGTCATTTTTAATAAACATATAAACAACAACCATTGGTTCCTGCTTTCTAAAAATGTCTAAATTAATATTTTTATTTTGCTCCATCATAGAAATGGATGGCATAGAACGTTAATCTTGGTGCCAGGCTGCATGTGCAGCTTTTCTTAATTCATTACTCCTGAAAGGGTCTGTAGTCATGCATTACAAACAATCCTAATTTATTCGAAAAACCTTGTTACTCCAAGTCTTCCAAAAGTATTTTTAGACAGTTATAACAATCCAGTTGCTAGGCATTCTAATCTCACAAAAATCATGCTTAATAAAAAGAAAATGTATTGGCTATATGAGACATTTTAACAAAACAAAATGTATTTACAGCTGCTAATAAATCGTTGTTTGCTTTTGCAGCATAGGTAATATGGCTGTAATCCACAAATCCATAATTATTTGTTCTGGGGTTTTGTTAAGGCCTTCTGTGGACAGGTGTTGTAAGTTAGCTTTACGTTACATCAAGCCTTAGTTAAGTATCCAGTGAAGAGAGGCTGTGTGCACTGAGGACGAGTCACGGCTCATCAAAGAGACTTCCATAGCTCTGAAAGGAAGGCGAGAAAAGAGGAAAAACAAGTCTCTTAGAAGTGTTCAGACAGCACAACCTGCTGCACATTTTCAGTCTACAGGCGTTCATTTAGTTGAAAGTTTTAAAAGGGCTACCAGCATATTAAATGTGTGGTGTCATGTGCTAACACACACATCTGTCAGGTATCTACTCTGTTGTAATATGTTGTGTATTCAGTTCACAGAACAACATACAATTACAATCCATACGAATCAATCAACCACAAGCATGTCATTTTTTAATTTCCCTGAAAACAACCTCTGTCTTTGTCATCAGTGGAGAGAGAGTTTGATGAATACTGTCTCCTGGGGTAAATGTATGAAATCCAAACCTTCTATCTGACAGTATAGTAACTTAATCAGCAAATTCCCCTCACACCATCAATTCTTTTTAAAAAGAAAAATACTCAGCAATCTTGTAGTGAAAAAGCAACATCTTTATCCAAGCTTTTCGGCAATTACTACCTCCATTTTGAAATTTAAAAAGTATTGTAACCTATACATTCAGCTTTACGCCATTATGAAAGCCGCTGAAAGAAGAGAAGTCTATCTTGTTTTGCCCCTATAATTTATTTGTATTTTCTTTCTTACTTGTGTGGTAACAAATGAGTTTGTCTCAACAACTCACACATCTTGCTTGAAAGTCGTTTACCACAGTACAGTCCACAACATTGCTCCTGGCAGTATTATAATCAGTGTATTGTTCTTGTGTTTATAAGTGTGAAACATTTGAGTGTAAAATCTTTATAAAGCCTTTGACTTTAAGTTTATCTTTGTAATGTATGTGTCCATCGATGCATCTATACACTTAAGAACACATTTTGACCTTCTTGACTGGTCAGTTGGAATCTTCATTTTATATGCAAAACTGACCTGAGCCTGAGAACTTAAATGTACTAATTTGTATTTAATGAAACGAGTCAGCCCCTTATAGAGAAATGCAAACCAAAGCTAAGCTAACTGTCCCCAACTCCAGTGAGTCATAAAATGCTTATTTTCTCTCTCTCTCTCTTTCTCTCTCTCTCTCTCTTACTGTTGCAGTGGTGTGTGGAAGCCTCGGCTGCTGGTTAGCCTGACCCTGCCTGCAGTAGAGTATGTAGGCTAATTTAGCCTGATAAGTGTCTCTGTCTCTTTCTAGGTCACAATGCAGCACATGTTCGCTGCACCAACACTGAACACAAGTCTCTGCTTTTCCTTCCACTCAGAAATGTGTGATGAAGGAGTTGTGAGTCGAGCAGATTGCTGTAGTACAAAGGATGAATGAACTCATCAGAATGAATTTATTTTGAAATTACACTGAGTGTGAGGAGTAGAAAATATAATACTGCAAGTAAGCACAAGACTTTATAATAAAAAAGAAGGACACCTTCATAGCCATACATCAGAGGCACAGACAGCAGATGTCTTTGTAGCAGTACTCTATAGTAGTTCTCATTAGGCAACAAGGAAAAGAAGTCATTTAAGAGTGCAGAATTTATCAAACACTGCATGAGTAAACAGAATTAGTCCAGCGCTCATTCCCGATGCAATAACCAGCTCATGTTTACTGTGCCAACACTTAATAGCCTTGTGCATAGAAGTCTTAGCCAGAATAATTAAAACACCTGTTTGACTTAATGGCAGCACACAGTTACAGGCCTAAGCAGCTGCCTATAGGGGACACACTGGTCCAGTTTTTTCACGTTTGGCTTGTATTAGAAAACGACTAAGCACAGTAGCTCAGGACTCTCCTACTAATACAAACTTAGAAAACAGACAATTTTAGAAGAGAGGGACATAGAAGCACGAGTCAACTGTGGCCGCTGCACCTGATCACAGTTGAGTCATTTCGGAGCTCTCAGAGGTACTTTAAAGGAGAGGCTGGCTGCAGCATCAGGCGACAGTTTATTACTGCACCTCAACACCTGTCTGAGATGATTGGCCTGGGTAATTGAGGGTCAGAGTGAAGGAGGCTACTCAGAGCCTTGTCTGTGACAGAAAGTTCCAGTGATGTAAAAGACAGCAATAATGTTACAGTGAATTATGGTCTGTAATGGGAAAAGTCAGAGGAGCCCCTTCCAAAGCAGAGCTCTGATGTTTGGGTAATAAAATTGTATTATCCAGTATTATTTCATAAACTCAGCATGATATCATTTGTGTGGCTTTGTGCTTCACCAAAAGACACTGGTGGGAACTGGGAATAATTTATTCAACTACTAATGCAAATGTGTTTTTTTATTCCTTTTTTTTTTGTTGTAATGACACTAGATGTTTAATAAGAAAATCTTAGTTTGTCCCATTTAAATGTGCTTAAACATTAAACTCATTGATTATTTCACACATTCAGCAAATATGTTCATGTGCAATAAGGTCTTTTTACAGTAGAGATTATATAATATTCACAATGGTTGTTATCTACCAAAGAAAACACTTTCTAGACTTATTTGAGATGCACATGGCATGTCTGAATTCGGTGTGCAATGCTTCATTACGCCATGTTCAAGAGGCCCCTGTCCATCTGTTGTGGTACCCGCTCTTCCTGGAGTCATTTTAAGATGAGGCTGAGAAAATTTTGCAGTACTTGTTTGTTAATTATGCAGCATCCAGCTACAAGCACAAGGTAGATTTTTAATGATGTAATCTGAAATGTCTTCAAATGTATTCACTGAAGCCATTGGAGCACTTTTTAAATGTTGTTTCTTTCTCTCAACAAGTTAGATTTCCCACTTCTATAGCTCTTTGGGCCCTGGAAGTGCTCAATGTCAGGTCTCAGCCATTATCTGAATGGCCTTACATGCTGGCATCAAAGTAAAACAAATATTGTTTAACTGTAGCTAGCTCAAGCAGCTTTCAGCTTCTCAACTATCTATTCTCATCGTCTTTAACATTGTAACATTAGGGAACCCCTGAGAGAACATAAAAAAAGAAATAAATAATGAGAACGCAGCGGGCGCTCCATTCGCCACCAAGCTGAGCGGCAGTGCGCTACTCGCCTCGGCGGCAACGGCCCGGTCGCATCCTATGAAAGGGCCTTTAGTCTGTATTTAGCAGAAAAAGAGGTGGGGTGGAGGAGAGGGGAGCAGTGAAGTGATGGCGTGTTACAATTCTGATCAGCTCTAAAATCAGATCCAATCACCTGTCTGCTCACCGCATTTTCCCATCATGCACTGAGCCATACAGGCTCTGCAATTGCTCCTGATGAACTGTGGTGGCTGGCTCAGACAGCTCGTCATGTTTGAATCTCACAAGCTTTCCATTCACGCTCGTGACATCAGAGCAAGTCAGGAGCAAGTCGGACAAAAATCGCAGGTCTAGCTCATCTCGAGTGACCCTATTCAAATGCAAGGGCACCCACGTATTGTGAAACTCCTGCCCACATATTGTGAAACTCGTACCCTTGTGTTATTATTTCGTACCCACGTATTGTGAAACTCGTACCCTTGTGTTATTATTTCGTACCCATGTATTGTGAAACTCTGCATTGTATGTATTGTGCCCTCCTGTTATAAGTCATTCCCACGCATTTAGATCTCGAAGCCTCATTTTTTTTTTTTTTTTTTCATGTTTTCTCTGGGGCTTCATATAACATAGCTTCTAGTGGGAAAACAAAGCTTATCTAACCATCAGGCCCATGTACCTATCATAGGAAAAAAAAAAAAGTCTTTTGACTATGTAGTCTTATTTAACATTCTAGACCTATTAAACTACATCACAATTCCAAGAGAAAATATTTATGGTGCAAAAAGGCAGTATTTTATTTTTACATAATTTCTGACAATGCATACATTACTGTATGATTTAAAGCTTTTCTGTATGAGCTTCTTAGGTCTGCAGAAGCGACACTATGTGTTCACATGTAAAACCAATGTGCTAAAGTCTGGGGACTGAAGATGATCCAGTCAGGCCGTGCAGACCTGATTTAGGTCAGGCGATCCTGATTGGTCAGAGATTTTACGTAGTGTTGGATGAAGTGTCCTTTGAAGTGTGAGCTGGAAGAGCATTTTGCATAATTATTCTGTCATGAGAGGAGCTATAAGCCTGAGACTTCATTAGCCATGTGCCTGTTTAAATAAATAAATAAATGCTGTGATAGGACTACAGGCAATACATCCTGACAACTACCTAATCAAAGTAATCACTGCACTTCTGTTGTGTGTAAAATCTGAGACACACTATGTTTCTGGTAAAATCAAAATGAAGTCTTGTGACTTGTGAAATCAGCAAAGAAACAAAATGGCCTTTGTCTTTGTGCAGTGGCAGATGCTGCATGTTTGGCTATGGCAGTACACACTGATCATTTATTGAAGTTCTCCTTCATTGCTTGAGCCTGTGCTGAGGCCTAGTGCCGGTAATGACCAGGAAAAGATGGTAGTGCCACGCTACAAGGATCTGCAGTCTGTTTCCCAGAGATAGTGCCCGGATTAGACTCGAGTACTGTCAAATCATGCTGGCCACATGCAAGGAACAGCTACACTGACCTATTTTAATGACATGGTTGTTTCTGATTAACAACGTGGCTTGTTTTGTTAGAAGCCAGCCAAAGGTGCTTAAAGTATGTCACCCTGTGTGTATTAATGTGTATATGATAGATGGAGAGCTAACATTAGGAGTTTAAAAAGGGAATATATCTAACTAAGGGGAATGCAACACTACAGAACAAAGTAAGACTAACTGTGGAGTAAATTTCTCAATCTGACATTTTATACAGCCAAATTGTGTACTGACCAAACTAGTTAATTCAGCACTATACATGTGACTTCAGTCCTGCCTGTTTTGGTGTTTTGTCTAAGGAATAAAGGGGAAATGCTGAAATTTGACACCTTTACAATATTGTTTCACTTTTTTTTTAACTTAAAATGTATATGCATGAAAAACTTCTTATGTGGAGCTATTACTTTGACTTTGCAGAGAAAGCTTAGATTAGATGTCTGACGACCCCTGCTGGCAATGGTGGGGATTGGACATACCTTAAAATGGCTTTTTCTAGCATGACTATTAGCAACATGGCGCTAACAGATTAATGCGCTTAATGCTTCATTGTGACGGCAACTTAGGGGCTGTTTACACATCAATGTGTTTTGCCAAATCCGGGAAAGGTTTGATTGCGGCTTCGCCTTTTGTTTACACGAGGATGGGGTTTCCGTTTTCTGAATCTGCAATTTTTTGAAAACTCTGGAGGAGGTCTTTTAGTCTCATAGCGAGGAGCTGCTTGGAGTTGCTCGGAGCCGTTCTGCACTTGTGTGAACTGTAAAAATTAGTCCTCAATGAAAAAGATGACATAACAGCCCCAATGTGAACAGTGATTGGCTGTGTGACGACTTCTTGTCACCACACATTTTAGACTACAAGGCTTGTATCTCTTATACATTTATATTTAGTCCAGTAACTGTCAATAAAATCTTTGTATGTACTTACTTTTTGAGAGACTTTATGAGAATGCTTCCATAAAACCACAAGATCCTAAAGTTGTTGTGAAGTTGCAATGGGCAACATACAAAGAGTTTAAGTGTTTCTGTTCAAATTAGCATAACAGAGCTGCCCTCTGCTGCTTTCTTCACCTGCTTCTTTATGGCAGTAGTAAAGAAATTATTGGAAATGTCTTTTAGTCACATAATGTTTTTAAAGTTTGTAAAATATGCAATGCTGTTCCGGAGGTGACCAAAATTGGTTTACAAATATAAATAAAAGCATAATATAGTCCCTTTAATGCTATAGATCTGTAATTTGTGGTATTGCTAATATATGGATCACATATTATTTTAACACATGCATCATGCCATTTTTTTATGCTTATGGATGTATACCACAGACTGTCAGAAAGGTGTGTTCTGATAAAACAGCACCCTGCTATTAAGACTATGCCTATGCAATCAATATGCCAGTGGCATTTCTAGGTTTCCTTGGCCTGCAGCGCTTATCTTAATGGGAGTGTTCACCCGTTTTCTTTTATTTTGCAACCCCATATATCATTACCCAACCAATTTTAGGTGATCTACTGTGTTCAAGTGAGAACAGTGAAGCCAAGTGATAAAAAAGATTTAACTTTTACTTTCTTGCATGCAGTTTTTTCATGTGGCTATTTAATTTCCTCCTCATATTTGGCATATAACTTTCAAAATGCTGTAAATGGTGATTACCACCGAAACATTTAATGAGTATTTTAGGTGAACCAGACTATCATGATTGGTTTGTAGATAGACCCATATTTATGTCTGAAAAATGTTAAATAAGAAGCAGGTTTGGGTGTTGGTGTATGAAAGAATGCATCTGTTTAATGCTGATGGAACAGTATACCCCTAATAAGTTATGTTAATATTAAATCATATGTATTTATTTTGCCAACATGCATGATCCCTATTTTGCTATTAAATATATGTTGCCTTGTACAGATGACTCTTCGACAAAGTGGTCTCACTCTCTCATGCCTGTAAAACTGTGAGTCACTGTCTGGGGGTGTTTGCAGTTTAAAATTAGCTTACTTTAACTCAGTGCTGTGCATAACTACAGTCCTTTATTTCATGATGATCTCCAGAAATAGATCACTTTTCTATAAATTAGAGAGAAACATGGTGAAGTAAACAACATCCCCCACTGTTCAGTACAAGCATTTGGTGATACTCCTATCATGACTATGCTCAAATTCTCCTTACTTTATTCATGTGTAAACTCACAGGAGGTGGTCACGAAGCAGTAGTGTCAGTGCTAAAGTCAGAGCAAACCCTGCAGTACTACAGTGCACGATAGTTATAAAGTACAGGGTTTGCAAAGGGCTCGGAGCTGACAGACTGAGGGGGGCAGGGAGAGAGTGGGCCTTAAAGCAACAGGCACCTAATCCAAACGTTTTCTGCAAAGTGAAAGTAACAGCTCCCCAAAAGAAGTTTTCAATACATAAAAGTTATTTTAAGTAATAAAACATGAAATGTTGGTGTGTCCAAATGTATTTCAAAAAGCTTTTTAAAAAAAATGAAAAAAACATTCTCCTTAAATCTTTAGTAATATCTTGCCCTGTAGCTGTCCTGATTGAAATTAATCTGTGCATGCATATGTTGTTTTAACTGTTCTCTGTGGAATCACCCTGGCTTCTGTTATGTGTTCATATTGTTGCACTTGGTTTCACAGATCTGGGGTTGCTCTCTTGAAGCCTGCCATGGCTAGCCTTGTGTATGCAAACAAGTTGGACTAAATAAGAAGAAAGTGTTACATTTCAAAGAAGCACAGCTAGGGATTATAATTACAACACAGGTGTCAAGAAAGGTTGTACAAACTTTGAACTTGACTCATTGTGCTACCCATATGACTTGAGGCTTTACTAAACAAATAGTCCCTGGACAGTATTTTTACAGTTAGTATGTTGCCTAAATTGCTCACTCTGCTCAATAAGGAAACTCACTGGTTTGCTTACAACACTGAACAAAAATATAATCGCAAAACTTGTTTTTGCTCCCATTTTTCATCATCAAAAAGACAACTCTTCAAGTTCAGCTGATGAAAAATGGAAGCAAAAACAAAACTGTTGCGTTTATATTTTTGTTCAGTGTATTTTACATTTGTTGCACAATAGAAATTGTTATTATTGATTTGATGTATTATTATTTCATATTATTTATGGATGTCTTTGATTGTTTTTTTTAGCTTATCTGGTTTTAGTTTTAGGGATGTGCCGATACCAGTATCGGGTATCGGTTCCAAGTACTCATACTCATGTTCATAAAAGTGGACCTATACCAGCAGCCAATACCACTTTACAGCATTGTCACGTGACATTTACCTCTCAGCTGATCAGTGAGAAACATGTAGAAGGATTTTAAAGTGAACTGTATAGCAATAAAAGCAAAGCTGACTCTACCTTCTCCTCAAGCAGACATCCCAAATCATAGGTGAGTCCTAAAACTTAAGCAGTTGTCTTTTTGTTGTCCTTATGTTGTCCTAACTGTCCCAAAAATGATACCAGCGCGGAGTCTGAAGCAGTTGTTGTCTGATTAAACATAAGATGTATCATTGCTAATTGTGTTAGCTGCTGTATGTCTTGGCAAATCTCCGCTGGTTATACTCAGATGCTCATTCTGTCTTTAAAATGCGTCTGAATAGCGGAGAATCTAAGCTTTCAAATGAGGTATTACATGTCTATGTTGACAAAGTTTAGCCATGGTTAGTTGTAGTCAAACCATTCTGTTGTAAATATAACTTAGCAATGCAGAACAGGGAACAACGGCAAAAAGACGACAGTATGGGATGAATGAGATATAGTAGTGTAACTCTATGAACTAAAAAGTAACTCTTATATAAGTACTCGTATCGGTACTCGGTATCAGCAATTAATTAAATAGAAGTACCCGTACGTGACATTCATACACCCACTGGTTTGAAAAAAAGTGGAATCGGTGGATTCCTATTAAGTTTAGAGTTAGTCTAAATTATTTAATAGCTCAGAACAGTTGCAATATTCAGTTTGCTACATTCTATATTTTGCACTTGAAGAATTGTTGTTTACAGTACTAGCCTGTATGCATGTTTCATGCCCACCTTGTACTGTATGTATTGTTCTGCAGTTGGTCAGCTCTTTGCCCAAGACAAATTTCCTTTTGGGACCATAGGTTACTTGACAATTACAGGAGTTTTAGTTTTATAAATATGATACAGCCAAAGGGTGCTCCAACCAGGATTTTTGAGGCAAATTACCGGTCAGCATTAGATCGGCTGTTACTGATTTTTGCTGATAATGTAATGTACAGTGGCTATTAAAAAGTTCACTAGAAAAAGATTGCATCATGCAGCGGTCTGTATGTGGTGTGCGCAGCCAAACAAAGTTAAAACTCATTGGACTGCAGACAGAGTCCTGCAGCCTGTGAGCAGTTTGGACAAACTTAAAAACCAAAGAAAACAGGCACAGGAGAGCAGAGAAGACACTGATGAAAAGTGCTACTCTCGAAACACATGGACACATGCTTTGTCTTTCACTTTGGCTTCTCATTAGTGAGTGATATAGTCTGAGTCACGTAATTCTCAGTTTTTGCCACATCACAAGACAAAGAAATGTTTCACGGGCTCCTGGCCCTTATCCTTGACAACACATGTGAGTATGTCTTCTGTCCATGTAACAGATAGGTGGCCAGTCAATCAAAAGACCCTTAATATATTCAATAATGTTCAATAAAAAAAATACAGAGAACTGAGCAAAGTTATAATCACGTGGGACTCATTTTTACACCGAAAATGCTAGGAGGGCAGTTCACATGGCAAGAATAACAAAACTAAGGATTAATAAGGGAATGGTACATTCCCTAATGGTAATAAGGTGGTAATAATGGTAATAAGGGAATGACTATTACACAAGTCACCCAAAGAGCTTTACACAGGGAAAAGGGAAATTGCATTCACTCCATAGTTGGTGGTGTAGTCACAGTTTCCCCCTGTGGTAGACTGACAGAAGCACAGATGCACACATCTCTGACCACCACCAAATACAGTCACACAGGCAGTGTGATTGTAAAGTGGGTTAAGTGTCTTGCTCAAGGACACAACAACAGTATGTATTGCTGGTTGCGGGGCTTGAACTGCTAACCTTTGGGTTAGTGGGCAAGCGTCTCTACCAACTGAGCTACTGCCGCCCCAAAAACCTGTTTCCCAGACCACAAGAAGTAGCCGTTCTCCTACACATGAAGGCTTCTTTATGAACATTCCCTACACTATCAAGTTAATGGTAGAAATAAATAAAAAGTGAATTACTTTGGTCATGAATATTCTGAACATAAATGAGTACATTTTCCTTTTTTTTGTACCTGTTGAGGTCAAGACACCTACGCATGAGGAATGGGAAGTGAAATAAACAATTCTGAGTGATGGCACACCCACGTTACCTCCCCACTTTGCTGAAGTAGGCCATGAATATTGACTTGATCTCCAACTTCTCTCTCAAAACAATTTGTCATTGCTTCTAGGACTCTGCCATTTCTATCGGTGACAATCTGCAGGGCGGCCGCCTCGGAGAGTGACAAAACCTGTCAGGGTGCGTCACTTTCACTCTCTCCCCGGCGAGCGGCGGGGCATCTCTGAGTCCGCACCACCTTTATCAGATATGGCACTTCCTAAAGCTCCTGCCTTTAACAACAAGCAACTTGGAGGAAAAGAAGCCGCTGACTTTACAGAGACCTATTTGCAAACAAAATCACTAGGAGGCATTCCCCACAAGGCACCATCTGGCTGCCACGCTTACCTGTTTTCTTCACTCTCTCACTATCGTACGCTCTGTTATTTATAGTGGCGTTGTCCATCTGCCCACAGACTGCATAAAACAACCACAAACTAGTAAAGTGAAGGATCATCTTAAGCTGAACTGTCATTAAGCTAGAAGACACTAACATACAGCAGAGTTCAGAATAATAGCAGTATATGTATCAAATTTAAAAAATCTCAAAATCCTAATATAGCTTTTATTTCCATGCATGAACACTGCTCATTCTATTCCAAAAAACATGAACAAAAATGATCAAATTTGTTATTCCTTTACATAGTGAAGAGAAGATAACAAGGAATATTAGGCAGTGCAAAAAAGTGTCTCACTTTTTTTAACAAACTGAAACACTGAAACACATTACTATATAAATTTAAAATCCTTTAAGATTTTGGTTTCTTGTGAATATCTGAACTAATATTTAGTTGCACATACACTCCCTGGCCAAAAAAAAAAAAAAAAAAAAAAAAAAAGTCATGTGAAATTAACTCAGTAAATAGGTAATCATGTAAGTAGAGCCTCCCTGTAGTTGTTCAGGTCTAGGTTCAGCAACATTATGTGCCCAAAGAATAACTGCATATACTGAATTTCCAGGTTACTCCATCAATGAATTTTTCTTCCCTGATGGCACGGGCTTATTCCATGATGACAATGCTAGGATTCATCGAGCTCACATTGTCAAAGAGTGGTTCAGGGAGCATGAGACAATTTTCAGACATGGACTGGCCACCATAGAGTCCAGATCTTAATCCTACTAAGAATCTTTGGTATGTGCTGGAGAAGACTCTGCGCTGGTCCAACTCTCCCTCATCAATACAAGATCTTGGCAAAAAATGAATGCAGTGCTGGAAATGAAAAAAATGTTGTGCCATTGCAGGAGCTTATCAAAACGATGCTACAGTGAATGCATGTCATAATCAAAGCTAAAGGCGGTCCAACAGAATACTAGTGTGTGACTTTTTTGGTGGACAGGCAGTCACTGCAGCACATCCCAAAGATTCTCAGTGGGGTTAAGGTCTGGACTCTGTGGTGGCCAGTCCATGTCTGAATCCTGGCATTGTCTTCATGGAATAAGCCTGTGCTATCAGGGAAGAAAAAAATCCATTGATGGAGTAACCTGGTCATTCAGTATATTTAGGTAGTCAGCTGACCTCATTCTTTGGGCACATACCTGACCAACTGCAGGGAGGCGGCTCTTACCTATTTGCTTAGTTAAATCCAGGTGGCGACTTATTTTTTGGCCAGGCAGTGTAGCTTCATGTAATGTAAAGTATGATTACCAATGAACAGTCTTTGGGTGTGCAGAAGGCCGTACACATATATCTTTCTCATTATGCAAACTTCTATTTTTAACTAGTTGCTATTAGAATAAACAGCAGCTATAAAAAAAAAAAAAAATCCTGCAATTGAGCATGACTGTGAGTAAAAGATGTACTGATGGACATTTTATACTGATGGAAAGAGCAATTTCACCCCTACCATTCATTGGAAATCATGCACTCTCTCTCAGTTTTTCTGATGTGATATAATTCAAACAGGAGTTTTGACAATAATGTCATGTGACACCTTTTCCTATTTAAAACCAAAACATTTTTTTTTCAAACTTAAAGTTTCACATATCATAACTTGTATTGCAGCCATTAAAGGCGATAGAGAAAAAAAAGCTTCATATTCTTAATCTGATACAGATTTTGTGTTTAATAGTGAGTCTTTAAGATAGATACAAACAGAATTGGTCCTTTGTCCAGTGTACTTGTACAGTGTAAATGGCAGTCTTCTGTGAGCTATCAGAATGATCAATAAAGTAATCATCCTGCAGAAGTGCAATCTGAATAATAATGGGGTTTATTTTTTGAATGTGACTGTAAGAGCCTGAACAACAATATAGATGTGCATTAGAGATACTGCATCTGTATGTCTCCAAATATACATGCATTACACAATGTTACTTGTACATACTAATGCAGTCAGAAATGCTCTCTGGCCACGAATACAGTAACATTCTATTTGTTATTTCTTTAAAAAGAAAAAATCTTTCTGAAACACAATTTTGTGGAATCTAGAAATAAACATTTAAGGTTCTATTCAATGATGAATGCATATAATCAATTCTAAAATAGACACTGTCATTGATGGTTAATTTAGTCATCAAAACACAGATGTGGTGGCAAAGCTCTCTGTTTTTTCCTCTGCATGGGTGGATCAGCTCTTTTTTTACATTTTGAAATAATGAGTCAAAAATACATCTCTTGCAGCTTTGCATACAGAAATACATACATGTTCTCCGTCACTTATTTTTTCTGTAAACAATTCACTTGATTTGCATTTTTCAGGGAGTGGGTGTGGATGCGCTGATAATTATAGTGTGCAGAGTTGGCAGAGAAACACTGGTGGTTGTCGAGGTGCTACCTCACTCTTAGAAGAACTTCCTGCCAGGAGTGCCTGGTAAACAAACTTAAGAGAAGAAGGCTGGAGAGGGCTGGAGAATTATTTTTGTATATTTCACATTATTGCGTTTTAGACTAACTTAGTAATAAATGTACTAAGTAATGCACACAACTTTCATTTCATACTGCATTTCATACTGTACATCCTTTTTACAGAATAATAATAGAAGTTCATTAAGAGAAGGAAAAACAGGCTTGCACCTTTTCTCTGTTGAGAGGAGAAAATGCACTCTTCAGACTACACACGTGCAGTATGTGCATTTTCATTGTCTTTGTCTGGTTCTGTATATTCAAACCAATAAAAGCTTTTAGATTGTTTGGACCCTGTTTTTCCTATGATCACTGTAGGTGTTTGGGGGAACCAGTAGCACTCTGTTTACATCTGTTTCATATGAATAAAACAGCAATATTGATTTTTGACTGTTCAATTTCAGGGGTCGTCACAGCAAATCATCTCCCTCTGTCTCACCCTATCCTTTTCTCTCACACGAACTACAGTAACTTCGTGTCCTCTTTCACTACATCTACGCATCTCTTTATCCCTGCTCTATCCAAACCATCTCAATCTGGCCTCTTTGACTTTATTTTCAGAACATCAGACATTTGCTGTCCCTTTGATGTACTCATTCATAATCCTATCTATCCATGTCACTCCCAAAGAGAACATCATCTTCAACTCTGCGACCTCCAGCTCTACCTCCTGTCTTGTCTTCAGTGCCACTGTCTCTAAACTATAAAGGACTGCTGGCCTCACCACTGTCTTGTACACTTTTCCTTTCATTCTTGCTGAAACACTTTTATCACACAACACACCCTACACGTTTCTCCACCCATTCCAACCTAATTTGCACACGGCTCTTTACCTTTTTTCCACACTCTCCATTACTCTGGACCATTGACTGTAAATACTTAAAATCCTACACCTTTGTTCACCTCAACTCCCTGTCTTAAAGCTCTCATACATGTCCTGCACCATGCTAACATATTAACATACTGCCTCACACAATACCACAGCTCCTCTCTAGGCATCCTGTCATACACTTCCTCTAAATCTACAGACACAATGCAGCTCCCTTTTATCACATGATCACTTCTGCCCTTAGCCTAGCTTCCATTACTCTTTCCCATAACTTAATAGTATGGCTCATCAGCTTTCTTCAGTATATGCCACAATTCTGCACATCTCCTTTGTCCGTAAAAATTGGCACAATCACACTTCTCCTATATTCCTCAGGCATCCTCTCACTCTCTTAGATCTTGTTCAATAACCCCATCCAAAACTCTACTGCACATTCTCTTCATTGCCATCCATACCTCACCTTTACTAATCTCTGATATGTTCTGATGTACAAAAGTCACCTCTTTCAATCTTCATTCCTTCTCATTTTACTCATTCATCAACTCTTCAAAGCCTGTCAACACATTTCTATCACTACCCTTAATAACCCTAACCTCTTGCACATCTTCTTAGAGAAATAGTGATAGTACTGTGGTCTTGTCTACCTGCTTTTCATAGCAGCATTAAAAGGGACAATTACTTCTGACAAATAAGCGTTATGGTGAAGGACAGGGGATGCAATTTTCTATCCTTTCCTGCTCACAATTCATGTCTTGCTCCCATGCTTTACATTACCAATTCATAAATATTGGGCCTATTGTGCTGCACTGTTGAAACAAATAGGAAAAAGTGAAGAATGGAGTAGTAATGACCCATATAAAGCCCCATTGTCTTTTTCATAATAAAGGCAGAAAAAAGAGTTTGAAGTGAGGTAGAGCATGCAATTAGAAGGTAGAGATGTGTTGTGGATGCTTAGCCAGCCATCTGTGTGGAACGTTACAGTGGGGTTTGTTGCCACTGAGGTTCCCTTGGCTCTTCCCTCATGACCCTTTTCTGCGACGAGGCTGGCTGTAAATGAGCTACGGCTGCTTTGTCTGGATGATGCAATAACTGCTATTTGTCAGGCACCTTTTTGATGCAAGCTTCTTACTTTTCACACTCCATTCTACACGCTTCCTGGAAACATTTGAAGAGGTTGCCTCATTAATAATCCATAGAAGCCGAAGATGTGGGTAAATGCGGCACTAGCGCTAGTCCTTAGTTGGCCACTGTTTTGACAGCTTTCATTGTATCTTTTCATTTTATTTGTGACAAGGAATCTTTGACTGATGACAGCAAAAGGAGTGGTAGAATCTGAGGGCCGGATCCAGAGATAAGTGACTGGCTGAGAAAGAGTCAGTGTGTAGTGGAGAGTGGGACTTCTGCTGCAGGCCTCAGGAGGAGAGAGAGACAGGAGCAAAGGAAAGAAAGGAAAGTATCAGGGGGTAAATGAGGCCTAGCCGGCTGCTAGCCGGCTGCTAGCTCACATAGCTCTATCACCTCTGGCTCATGTTTGGAAGATGAACGCAACTGGACTAATGCTGCTTTATTTGAGAAGGGAAACATCACCAAACACACGCAGAAGAAGGCTTTGCCAGCAGGCTTCTATCTAATCAATCTGAGGGAGGATGGATAACTCATACTTGTCTGCACATCCTCATGACATGAACACCCAAGTATGCACACCCTGCCAACCCCTGAACACACACATGAACACACCGAAATTCTATATCTTCTGGCAGCTTCGCAAACACCCACTCAAACCCCATACATCAATCACTCGCTCTTATTTTCTTCATAAATAGAGCACCATGCCAGACTCACACAACAGATAAATATCCACCTGACTCAAATTGGTATGACTGTCAGAAAGGCTCATGCGACTTTGATCCTGATGGAAAATAGTAATTATTGTAATGGTAGCCTGTGGATCTAACCTTGGGCTTATAGTTTTTTTATAGACCAACAATAACCATTAAAATGTGCATTACTATTCTGTCTGTATCCGTGACATCATCAGGCAAATTCTGTGTTGTGTGACCTTGACTCAGTGGAGAATGAAGCGTGATCAAGTTGGGGCTGTGTGCCCTCCCCTCTTTGTGTACACACATCATTTATGCCTTTTTGTCTCAAGGTGATAGGCGCTGATGATGTCACCATGTGTCGCTGTACTGTGGACACTGGCATTGGGGGCTTTGGCATGCTCTCCCTCTTTAAATAGCCCCAGATCTAATCTGCAGACAGCAGCAGAGTTCTGACAGATCCAGCCCCGGTCCCTCCTCCCACTAGGTGACACATTCTTTATTTATTTTTCCTCTCCTCCACTCTGGTATTCACTCCATGGAGCTCAGACCCCTCAAGCTATTGTCAGTTCTGTTCTCCTTCTATGTCGGAAGACCCAAATGGATTTATAGAGTTTACTGTCAACCACTCCTCTTTCTGGACATATGAATATGGCCCCATCATGTAATTCCACAACAATCATACTTAATGATGATGTAGATGTCCTGTTTATGTCAGCTTGTCATGTGACCAAACAATGTTCTAAACTGTTAAAGATTTATTAATGGATTCAAGACCAAACTTTTTAGAGTGCGTACAAATAAAGGTAAAATATGCACAGTCTTTCTTACTCCCTGCTCAAGTTTTATTCTCCAACTCTAGCTCTCCAGAACAGGGGTTCTTAAATGATGGTCCAGGAGCCAAAAGTTGTTCGTGGGGAGGTTCAATATAGTTTGAATTCAGCTTTTTTAACTGATCAATCAGATCAGTTAAGAACATTATGTAGTTATCAGTGGTTTCAACTAGTTTTCCAGCAAAGGATCCCTCAGCCAACCGCAGTTCACAAAACACACAAAACAAAGTGTTCTAAATATACTGTCAAATAATAAAATAATAGGTTTCTAAAGTTAATTGAAAAGCCATTGTAAACACAAAAGAGGAAAAAGAAATCTGAAATGAAGGAATTACTGTTTGAAGTGTTAAAATGTACATTAACCAGGTTCTCACATTATATGGAAGCTAAATGCAATTAACTTTGCAAGACTCCATGTTATAATAAATTGC
Organism: Bostrychus sinensis; assembly: GCA_020698575.1. Taxonomy (NCBI): domain Eukaryota; kingdom Metazoa; phylum Chordata; class Actinopteri; order Gobiiformes; family Eleotridae; genus Bostrychus; species Bostrychus sinensis. The sequence goes on from CM036242.1 coordinate 19,875,471, forward strand.
ACTATATCTGTAGTGTTTCATATTCTGGTGGGTAAAGACACTATGTGGCCAGCAGAGAGGAGGAAAAGAATACTTTTGCATGCAATTGTGTATGACATGGTGAAATCCATTTCTGTGAGATATTCTCTCTACCCTCCCCACTCCATGCACAATTAATTTGATACAAGCTGGAAGCATAAATCCTCGATGATTGTGCAGTGCTCAGGACAATGGCAATGAATATTTTCATCTCAGGACTCAAGAACAGCAGGAGACGGGAAAATTAGTTTTGTTGCATCATGTAGATGCCGGCAAATACTGCTGCATCGACAGAATTCAGCAATTGAGGGCTTTCAGGATGTAAAAATATATTCTTTTTACCAAGAAAAAGCATCCTCTCCTCTTGGGAAACTTGAGGTCCTTTAACTAGACATTGTTTCTCTCTAAAGACCATTGAATTTAAGCAGCTGCAGATGTTCTTTCTTGGGGTTGTTGTGTCTCTTGAGCAGTGAACCTGTCAACCGAGACTCTCCTGGTAATGATCAGAATGTAAATGTAATTGTAGCAATCCCCCACGGACCACAGCCCCTCCCCCTTCTCACTTTATCCCGATGAACACAAGCACAATTAAAAGTGCAGCCGTTGGGCCTGGACAGAGGCCAGCTGCTGTGGGTTAATAGATGGGTTTGGCCAGACGTCTGCGAGGTGATTGTAGTGGACATGTGCTCGGCTTCCCTCTATGTGCACTTGTCACTGGAGATGATGAAGCACCCTGTATCTCGCTCTTTCTCTGTTTTTAACTCCATCATCTCAACCTTTTTCTAACCTTTGTAACACTTCTCTCTCTCGACGCAGCAAGCGTTCATTTCTGGCCTCTATCTCACAGCCCCCCGACATTAGACCTCTGAGTTAGTGTCTCTAGACTCAGGGGAGTTCAAGGGCTAAGAGAGAGGAATAAAAAGTGAGATGGATAGAAGGAGGATGGGACAGCAGGAGCTCGAGCCTATGCCCTTTGAACAGTGGCAACAGTTACTCCCAGCTGCCCCGTACAGCTCTGTTTTCCAGTGCCCAGCTAAATCTGACCTGGAACAACATGAAAAGGCATGCTAAAGGATCCTCTAAATATTCAGCCAGTATGTCCTGGCCATAGTGTTAGTGTTTTATGACTGTTCTT